>OMKY01210054.1:0-12536 GCA_900302395.1 Bregmaceros cantori | reverse complement strand
ATATCTGTGTGACTGTGTGTGTATATCTGTGAGACTGTGTGAGTGTCTGCGTGTACATCTGTGTGACTGTGTGTGTATATCTGTGTGACTGGGTGTGTATATCTGTGTGACTGGGTGTGTATATCTGTGTGACTGTGTGTGTATATCTGTGTGACTGGGTGTGTATATCTGTGAGACTGTGTGTGTATATCTGTGTGACTGTGTGTGTATATCTGTGAGACTGTGTGAGTGTCTGCGTGTACATCTGTGTGACTGTGTGTGTATGTCTGTGTGACTGACTGTGTGTGAGAGTGTCTTTGTGTACACGTCTGTGTGCGTACGTCTGTGTGATCGTGTGTGTATATCTGTGACTGTGTGTGCATGTCTGTCTGACTATGTGTGTGTGTGTGTGTGTGTGTGTGTGTGTGTGATTGTCTGTGTGAATGCCTGCATGCTGCAGGCTTGACGTGTGGTCTATGCTGCCTGGTTGGGTTGTTGTTTGTTCAGGGTTCAGGGAACTACTGGCTGTCTCTGTTCGATGGATACGGTGGCTCCGTCTGTCTGATGGTCGTGGCGTTTTGTGAGCTGATCTCTGTGGTCTACATATACGGCATCGACAGGTGACGTACACACACACACGTAGCTTTGTGTTCAGTCGGGTCACGTATGTTTGTTGTTTTTTTGTCTGTCTGGGAAAATTATTCAAAAGGTGTTACCCCTTTACAATAACGCCTCAATAAAAAAGCTTAAGAAATTAACTGAATGGGCCACGGACAGATTTTCATGAAATTTTTATCAGAAGTTGATATAAATCGTTGGAATTCAGAGATAATCACGATCCGGATCCAGGATTTTTTTTTTTAGTATCGAAGGATGTTCATGATTTTTTACATTTTTATTTTACCAGAGATGGGTATGCCCTTGGCAGAGGTTTGTTCTCTCAGAGTGCTCCTTGTTAAACGATCAAGAAAACAAATTTTCCCAATTTGCGTGGCCATTATGTTACCTAGTGAAATCTGTTATTTTGTCGCACGTTCTGCAAGGATAAACAAGTCTGTCTTTTTCTCAATTTACAGACATTATGATGGCATGTGCCATAATTTCCGATGCCCACATGTGCATGCATGTACACAGACTTCACACACGGCCGCATACACACACACACACACACACACACACACACACACACACGCACGCGCGCACACACACACACACACACACACCCATATATGGAGACCATATGGGTGTGTGTATGTGTGTGCACGCTTTCCACACACCTTACACTCTTGCTCGTTGTAAGTGCATGCACTGAACATCAATCGCTTTCTTTTCTTTTTTTGCCCTCTCCTCTCATTCAATCTATTCTAGATCCATTTGCGCACACATCCGATACACCAAAAACATCTCTGGAGCATGATGAATATGTATCGTAGCAGAAAAATTGAAATGCTGTTGATATTTTCGCCAATATCTTCCATTATTCCATCACTCCTGGCAAAGGGGAGAGACGTGAAAACGCACACGTACACATTAACAAAAGAGGACGTCTGTGTTTCGTTGTGTTTCACAGTAGGTCATTTGCGGTGTAATTATTACATTGCAAATCATAGATTTTGCGCATGGAAATGAGGCGTCCTCGGGAATTACTGTGAATTAGCAGAGTTAATATGATAATATGATAGCCGTCCAAAACAGGCTAAAGACTTACAGTTTCTTAGTTAAGCCTTTCCTGAACTCGTTGTGTGGAATCATGCTCAAAAAATCTCATTCAAAAAATGAGTTTTTTTGGGGGGAGGGGGGGCGCGTGGTGGTAGAGGGGTTAGAGAGCGCTCCGGGTTCGCATACCCTCTCCAGCTTTTCTGCAATGTCTCCCCCTTCATCCCAGTTTCTGATTTAATCCTGTCTCTATATCTCTCAGTAAAGAATGAAAAACTGGGCTTATGCCCAAACAATAAGTTTACAAAAACAAAAGAGTCTGATTTGACCAAGCATTTATAGGCCCGATTGATTTGCATTGAGACCAACCTGCTATAAGTGTCAACCAGAACATGAGTCTTGCAAATCACTAATTCTAGTTTTTTTTTTTGCAAAGAAGTAGTAAAGGTTTACGTATGTATTACAAATTACACCTATAAATAATAATATAATCCTTTCTAGTTGTACCTAAATATTACATGTCCAGTTAAATATTGACTGTTCCATAGTGCGCCAGCAGAGGAGAGTGTTATTCATGAAATAAAGGATCTGATAATTTACACAGGAGGTCTGTGAAAGATTTTACACATGCTTAAGAATGGATTTCACTCATCACTTTTAATGCAAGGGCTAAAGCAGGGGCAAAGGCTCAAAGTTGTATATGCAGAAGAAAACCACTCAGGAACGTCAAATGCTCATGACTTTGGCATCAGGAGCAAGTGTCTTAAATCATTAACTCTTTCGGCGGCTTAAGTTAATAAAGGTTCTCATCCCTTTTGTAATACATATTTTATTGTGATAATTTTGTAAAATGTACATAATACCCAGCTCTAGCCTTAAATGGCCTGTAGCACTGGATCTGCCAGAACAGAGTGGCTAACCAGTTGGAGACCAAGCCACATATCTGTTACAAAAGAGCTGCATCGGCACACGGGTTACGTGAATGAGCGAGAGAAAGAGAAAGAGCATGAGGACACTAACAGACAAATGTACGTGCTTGTAAACCGGCTGTGCCAAAGGAAGCAAAAGTGAAAGTTAAGCGAACGGCAGGAGTAAAACGAGGAAAGACTGAAAAGTTGAACGCTCCTCACACACACAGTCTCAGCAAATATATGTGTGATACAGCTGTGATTTGAGCTGTATAGTGTGGGAGAAGGGAGTAGGGGTGTGTGTGTGTGTGTGTGTGACAAGCAGATACAGTATATAGTATGTGCTCGCCTGTAGCAGCGGGCACATGTTAATCTATCTATATTAATTTACAGCAGCAGCTGTTGTTGTTATTATTAATATATGATATTCTTAAAAGCTTTGTTATTAATTTATCTGCTCTCACAGACAGAGAGAGAGTGCCTGAGAGAGAGGGAGAGATATGACAAGTATATGTGCCAATATGAGAGAGAACATATATGTGCCAACAGTTCCAAACGGGTGTCCCTAATGTCAGCGAATTGCTGACATCTCAGTAAAAAGTATTTTTTTCCACTTCAAATTTACTTGAGTAAAAGTAGAAAGTAACTTGTGAAAAATGTACTCCAAAAGTAAAAAGTACACAGAGTAAATGTAATGTGTTACTGCCCATCTCTGCAAATATTTGATAATATTTAATTAGATTCCTATGAGTACTTCTAGTTTTGCAATGGCCTGAATGCCCATCTCTACTTTGGTATCTTCAATCTGTTTTGGAAGCTTTGCATTGAAGTAGCCTGTGCCAAAAATTGTCTACTTTTTTGTGACAAGAATTGTTTGGTTGCATGATGTTGCCTACAGGTTCAATGATGATGTGAAATTCATGATCGGCCACAAACCCAACATCTTCTGGCAGCTGATGTGGAGACTCATCAGCCCAGCAGTGATGCTGTTCATCCTGATTTTCTACCTTGTCGGCAAAGCCCAGGAAGAACTTGTTTACAAAACCTGGGACCCTGAGTCGGTATGTATAAGCAAAGACTGGTATTGACATGGCAGCTGTTTTTCTGTCTCTTGTTGAACGAGAAAGAACGTTACTAAGCTACATACAGGCTTGGGGGAAGCCAGCCTCGGTAGTCCTGTCGAGAGGATCTTGTGCGAGTTGTCAGCTAATGACTCCCACAGTGTCTTAAATGTCCCACTTCCTTCACTTTTTTTAGTGCATAAGGTACTTTCCAGGTTACAATTTTGTGCACTGAGAGTGCCCAGATGGTGCTGTAAAACCAGCGAGTGAACAGTGGACAATGCATCCATTAAAAGGCCACCATGTTGCCTGCATTGTGGAAATGGTATGGCATTTACATCACAGACGAGCACACATGCACGTCATATCCACATACGTGTTCTAGGCTGTTTGTAGTCCCCCTGCTGGCTTGCGCGCATTGGCGCAAGATGACAAAGCGCCATTTCCTGTAAAACAAACACGTGCAAAACGGAGGAGTTTGATTCGAGATATTATATATGTCATGGCACTGACTAAAGTACGCCATATAATTGGCCACGTGGGGCACATTTTTGTCAACGTCAGAAGTGCAACTTTCCTTGTCTAGAGGCTCGTTCAGAGCGCCTGATTCATTTTCAACAAGGCCAGGGGTGTATGCCCCTCTCGCAAGTTTTGTCGCTGTGCCGCGAACGCATTTACATCGCACTCTCAGGCAAACATTTCAATACAATGGCGGTCTGATCCTCGTCTGTCCCCGTTGCTTTGACAAGCGTATCCTCTGAATGGAGGCCAATTACGCACCTGTATTAGTCTTTGATCCAGATCGAACTACGTATATGTACATGCCATTATGAAAATCAAACGATGCAGTCGGACTACTGCATAGGCCTATGCAAATGCTTAGTCAGCATGTATGTTGTATTGGATTTGTTTGTTATTTGAGTTTGTTTAGTTAAGTTTTATGCATTTTGAATATTCATGAATAGAGAAAAACAATCTGTGCCTGCCATTTCTGTGTTTAAAAAAAAAAAATCCCTAAATTTGTTTCCTGTCCAAATTTGCTTTGATTTTACCAACATATATATTGGATAAGTGTAGCGAGTTGTTCTTCTAAAATACAGTTTGAATATGTTGTTGACACAATTCATAAAAATTATGAACCACCCTGAGGTTACCATATAAGGTAATCATTTGGTGTTGTGGATTCACAGGAAGGATTCCCAGTGTTGGACATCAAATATTACCCTAACTGGGTCTACGCCATCATCTTCCTCCTGGCTGGTATTCCCAGTCTCGCTGTTCCTGGCATCGCGCTGTACAAGTTCCTGACGAGGTCCAAGGGTGGCAAGTCAAAGCTAGTAGATGACTTTGTGGAGACGGGAATCTAACATCAAAGCTCTCGATGGCTGTCCCTTCCTCATCGAATTATGACTAGAATAGTCTGCCATTATATAACATAATATGTGTTGTATACTGTAAATATTGTAATACTGTAAAATAGAGTAATTTAAGAGGATACCTCTATCTCAATCTGACTCTCAAGCTAGAGCAAATCATAGCAAAAATCAAACTATACAAATGTCTATTGACAATTGTATTGACACCAAAGTGTCACCCTCTTCCGTTTCGGTTCAGTGATTACAATTCAGAAGGCCCAGTCCTGACCATTCGTAGATGATGTCAGCACAGTTTGGGTTAGTTCATGTTGGGAATGTTACGGTACTTTGAAAAATGAATTAGTTGTACTTATTGTTACTTCTTTCAAAAAGTGATGATGTATACTTGAAAGTTAGTGTATTCACTAATGTATGAGTTTTATATTTTTGACAGAAAACATGTTTTGTTTAATGACACTCAACACCTCATGCGCTGAATACTTTGATTGGCTCTTGGTGCCTGTGAACGAATAGTGAAAAATTATGACTTGCAAGTCGCACTCAACATGTCCTGACTAACTAAATGTAAAACAGATTCTTGAGGGTCATACAGAGTGTAATTCCAATGCATTTTTACAATGCATTGGATTAGAGTATTAATATTAATACGTTTCATGGAATATTGTTATTGTTGATGTTTTGATACATTTTTGTTACCTTTTTCATTCATTCACAATAACTTTCCACTTCTCTGCTCAATCTGTATGTCTATCCGCCGGTCATGCCGGTATGCAAAAATGTCGGTATAATATGCGGATCCTTACATGATTAGTATTATTTTAGTTCACTAGAAACTTTCAATTGCTACTTGTTTCCCTCTCCGGGTTCCAGGGATATAAATTCATCCCTAAGACGGGTGACAGGTGTGCCCTCTACAGCCAATGAGTGCACAATGTTCACATATAATCAACATTATTATGTCTTTTACATTGTATTCCCCCACTGCCAATAACCCTTTCGATAGCACACTTAGCTTCCTCAGCACTTCCCAAGTTCAATTGTCCAATGTCCAATGAGCATACAGAAATAAAAGGAGACATTAAGAGTCTGTACTAAGATTATTGGGTGTCCCGTACTGGTTATGCTTAATTGGTATTTCTTTAAAAATACGCATTAGATTAAAATACACAACTCTGACATACTGAAGTCATTGTTTAAATAAAGACATGACTGAGAGATTATACACACTGAGACTTTAAGAAAATATGAAATTGCAGATGGAACGATCCCGGGTACTTATTCATCATAAACCTGGCATCCACCTTGGTGGTACATGAATGCCTGTCTGTCCCATGCTACATGCTACAAACTAATTTTAGTTCAGTAGTTGTTGCATAGTCCTTTTTTAAAATATTGTTTTCTGTAGTGTTGTGTGTGGACAGATTGTGTTCTTAATTAGTCTTAAGTGTCTGTGTTGCATGCCAAAGACAGATATCCAGACTAGAGATGCACAATATTATCGGCTCCCCGATATTGCATGTAAAACCAATATTGGAGAATATTGTTGTTGTTTTTTTATATATCTGTGTAAAATCTAATCAATGGCATGTTGTACCTTGTTGGAAAGTTGCCGTCCTCCAAAGTTCAATGATTCAGAATAATCATGGCTGTCATAATTTTATTAACATCTGTGAGAAAGACTTCAGTTTCCTTTTTTGCTACAATGCATGTAATGGCCAAATGGGGATGAACTTTTTCCAACTTTTTAGCAGACATGTCAACACTAAATTCTTAACCCGAGATATTACTTAAACTGTAAATATTAATTTAAATGAGTTTTGGTGAGAAGTTTCGTTTATCGGATCGGAAACAGAATTTAGGGGTTATACAATATTGCAATATCAGATACCAGCAACAAATGTGCATCATGCATCTGTAATCCAGACAAATAGACATGGGTGATTGGTTGCTCTACAATGTGCTATGCTGTATGTAACAATGGAATGCTGCACTAAATATGTGTCGTTATTGATAGTTGCTTTGTAAACTTTCAACAGGTTCATGCTTGTTTTAATAAAGTATCTCTGAAAATGTTTTGCTG
The DNA here is from genome assembly GCA_900302395.1 of Bregmaceros cantori. Classification (NCBI taxonomy): domain Eukaryota; kingdom Metazoa; phylum Chordata; class Actinopteri; order Gadiformes; family Bregmacerotidae; genus Bregmaceros; species Bregmaceros cantori. The sequence goes on along the minus strand of OMKY01210054.1, from coordinate 5,476 downwards.
TTCAGACGTTCCTCTAACAGCACAAACAACCTCAAATATAATTATCATATAATTAAAACGGTTAGTTAGAAATGACATGTATTTTTGTTCTTCCATAAGAACTGCATTTTATTAACAAATCAGGCACAAACAATGACAACTCTAATGAACTATTCAAACCAGACTGTACTGCACACAAAAACACACGCTGGTCATCATATCATAGATCAGAATATGAATTAAAACGTACAATCTATTTTTATAAAATGTAATAGCTCATAGTGTAAAATGTAATCTCTTAGCGTATATTAGTCATGAAAATTCATATTATATCCTCAATAAATCAAGATTACTACACCCTGCAGTCAATATATGGTTCAGTATGCCAGTATATCTTCAAGAAATTCTGACTTCAATGTTCAGCCTGCTTTGTAATACACCCTGCACTGCAATACCATTACTTTGCATTGTGGAATACACAGCACGCATGATTGGTTAATTCACATGTGCAACCAACATTGAATTGCATCAATAAAACAAATCTGAACCGTGTTTAGTTTACTGGGATCTGGTCTGCGTTGAACATCTGAATAAGCTCCAGAGAAAGAAAAACAAAACCTAAAACTAAAAATAAATCAAAAAAAAGTGAGGCAACCTCAATCGCTGATCTGTGGAGCATGTGCTTCACCTGTATATGCTTTTGCTGTGGTCCATGCTCGATACCAGCCCACAGCTAGAATCACAAGATTCAGAAATGACCAGGACACCACCTGTCCATGTGTCAAGGCATACGTCCAAATCACAAGCAAAACCGAATACATCGGTGGAGTGATATTTACGACACAAATCTGTCATGTCCAAGTACTCCCATCCAAAGTCATCTCAGCACATTGTGCCTACAAGAGTCATTGTGCGCATGAGTTGAACCTGAATTTCCTGAGCCTCCTCCGGGCTGATCGGTAAGATCACCAAAAACCCCTGAATGCATCAGCGCAATCCTCCACACATGATCTAAGGTCAGATGTGTGCCGTGTTGTTGGAGGTGCGGCAGGGCCACTCCACTCTATTCTGGCCTCCGGACTGAGAGCTAAGCAGTCCAATGCTCTGTTGGAGAGCATTGCAAACACAACATCTATGTAGTCCAGTGATGCACTGTGCCGGAGATGACCAGCAATGCGTAGAGGAGGATTGCCGAAACAGAAATAGAGGATGCACCACCGCAGTCCTTGGCATTCTCCTATGGAGGAAGAAGAATTGGGCAGGTTACACACCGTATTCTGGAAACATGTTACTCAAAAAAAAAAAAAATCCCATTTGACTGCCCAAAAGTGCATACCTGCACCACTTATCGTTTAGGATACCTTAACTTCACCAATAAAGACTGGAGAGTTTAGCGTGGGTAGGTTTAGTTGACCTCATGATGGCTAGTATGGTTTACCTTGGGGTGGTAGGCATGGCAGGACGTTGGGCGGCGTCTAATCTTCTGGGACTTCATGCGATTACACTTAACCGTGGCGTTATGTTCACAGTGATTAAGGAGGCCTAACAATTTGTCAATCAACAAAGTTATTGCTACACATATTTGGGCTTGTTTTTTTCCATAGGACAATATACAAGATACTATATACTCATTAATTTAATTAAATTTTTAATTTGCTATGTTTTTATGTGGAACTGAATGTAATGATCATACTTTCTCCATTATTAACACTAGGAAAATCCAATTGAATAATACATGGTACACTTTGAAGACAACAAGATATATTGTTTACATAAAATTTTGATTATTGGGCTTTTTCTGCAATTTGAGGTGTAAAAATATCATGTGGGGTGACCGTCCGATCTTGATTTCTGTTTGGACAACTGGTTGTGAATCATATTGAAACTATTTAAATATAACCCTAGCCATATTTGGCATAATTTCAAGCATTTTCCATATTTATTCAGGAAGTTACAAAGCATTTGAACATACATTTCAACCACAATATACAAAGATTGTCCGAAATTATTTACTGTCAAATATCATCTGGTGCAACCATCTGGAAAATACAATTATAGTACTTTGTTTAATAAAATCGTCTTCGGAAGGATGTTGCATCAGTCAGCTACACCTTGAGAATTACAGGCAAAAAACGTCCAAGTCTGTTACTAAATGAATCATCTTTTTAAATGCTGCAATGAACCCCACATTTTTATATCATATTGAGCGACCACCCTAAATATGTGAATAATGTTTTATTCGCAAAGCTATATTTTGAAGGTAGATGTGTTAGTGATATGTGGTGATAAGTAGGTAGCTTGGATTCTTTAGCTAATGGTTAGCAGGTTATATTTGATTAGACCTGGAAAAACATGGGTGACTGAGCATCATGTGGGGGGATCACCAAGATCAAGATGACAGAAAATAAGTATCCCATACTTTCTGTATGTTCCTTTTTAATTGATTTATGCACATTCAGTTATTATTTTAATATAAGTTATTTTCTGAATACCAACATTTTTTGATGATGATTGAAAATTTCAATAATTTCCATACTCCTTTCACAATGACCATTTTTTTGTTATTGTGCCATTATGAGAGAAAACGGTTCATATTAAGTATTCATTAAAAATGTATTTTTCATTTCTAGCTATATTATTATTTATCATAATTATTACATTGTATATTATTTATCATTATATATATATGATTAAAACATCACAGTTGATGGCTCAGATGATAGAAAACAAGTATCCTGCAGTTCCTGTATGCTTATTCCAGCCAGTGAATGTTTATCTGGAAGTCACCACACGACAAGCTGAGAAACCTAAGCCAGCTAGGAAACAAGTGTTTTAATTGAGAGCAATCACCATTGCACCAACGGCCAGTGATCCTGCTGTCCTTACGGCACAGATGAGAGCATGTTCAATCAAATCAAACCAATTACAAAAAAGAATCTGCATAAGCCAATTCTTTAATAAATGTGTCTGAATACTTGAGACTGCTGCCTTAATTGACGCAATAGCCTGTTTCTCACCATTTGGTATGACCACCTGTCATGTGACTCTGTGAGGTAACCAAACATCGTCAATTTTGTACTAAATTCAAAAGTTAATGTATATCAGTTTTGGTTCAAATATCATCCACATTTTATGAATTTTATCTTTGAATGAATCCTAGATTAAATAATGTATATGTAATGCCTTTTTTAACTACTACTTTGTTTTAAAACAATTAAAATATTTAGTTTGAAGTTTTAAAATACATAAGTGTACAATATATTCCAAATATTTGGGAAATTGCCAAATATATCTTTATTTCGATTTTTTTTTTTTAAATTGACCACTCAAATGCCCCAAATGTCTGACCTGTATATACCCTGTATATATGTAGTGTTTGTATGTGTATGTATGTGTATGTATGTGTATGTATGAATGAATGAATGAATAAATAAAGGATATATTTAATCTCCTTGGGGTCCAGGCGGATATCAGGGTACTGTCGTGAGCAGTCACAGTCAGCCTGGGTAACAACAAGGACGAGATTGGAGTCTGGAACATACTGGACCACGAACATCCTGAAACACATTACCACATAAACTGCCATCAGGTAGATTTCTTGTATGAGTGTGAAGTCATGTTACACGCATGCTGTTGGATGCGAATCCATGGGTACGCGCCTCGGTCCATGGTTATTGAAGATTGTACTGTTGATGAGAACGACTTGTGCCTGTGAACCGTGTATGCAGTTGTGCGAGTTCATGTGTGTTCAAACGTGTACAGGGTTGTGTGAGCGATTAGATTAGAAGAGATCGATATCATACTATCACACACTGCCTGTGAATAATGATGACCACAATATCATTATTAGAATTATTAGACAATACTCAATGTGGTAAATTCTTTTTTCTCTGAAAAAATGAATTAAATATTGGATTACTTATTACCAAGAATGTTCCTTTCATAAGACAATATACTTTATTGAGTAGCACATAGATACATACATACATGTACAGTGAAATTAATTGTACACGTTTAACCCAACACTGAGGAGCGGTGGGCAGCTCTAGATTCTAAGCCTGAACAGTATAGCTATAACATGCTTGTTAGTGTTGGGGTGAAACCAGAGGAAGCCTATTCAGACATTCAGACAAGGTGTTGAAGAGGTAGCGGTGCTAAACACTGCACCACTATGCCATGACCAAACCAACTGAGTAAGTAAATAGCACAATTAACTGCTAAGAATACGGTCAAATGTAGAAAAAAGCCCTTTAATTGGTGAGTGGAGACATCTTTCCACAGTGTCCAGTTCAAAATTAATCGTCCACCCACTGCATGCGATGAGAACGATCGTTTGGTCTGGATTATGCAGGCTCGAAAGAAGTTATCAAATCACAGGGTAAAGTGGCATGGAGGCCCACATCTCAATTCAACTGATTGGCCTGCCCAAATTTGGGCGACTTCCTGGTTGTCTTCCTGGTTGGTCCAGACCCACTCGACCGTATAGTCGAGTGCCATGCGTGGATGGTTAGATTCTGGCTTGCAGTTGGAAGAAAAACCTGACAGTACTTTTAGATTTGGCTGTACTTTTATTTCTTTCAATTCTGGGGTTGTCCCTTATTTCTCATGGGGAAAAGCGTTGGGACTAAACTATCTGAGATGTATGAGAATGTGGACTTACTTCTGGCAGCGTCCACACTTGATGAGACTGTTGGCCTCCTTGACTGAATTGTCATACATGAAGCCGGGGTAGGTTGTGTCACATGGGATGTGGGATTCCACCTTCTTCTGCTTGTGACCTAGAGGCCACATAATAATACCAATGAACCAAGGTCACATTCACAACAATTAACAAATCCAGGCATCAGTTACAGCCAGAGATGCCAAAAGTAACGGTATTCCTTACTTCTTACTCTTGAGTAAGAGTAAAATACATTAGTAAAAAAACAACTTGAGTAAGACTACAAAGTACTGATCCAAATATCTACTCGAGTAAAGTAAAGAGTGCAGGCTGAGAAATGTACTCAAAAAGTATTTTTGAAAGACAAAGTACAGGTTCTAAAATGTACTCAAAAGTATTTTTGAAAGTAAAAAGTACAAAGTACTAAAAATAAAATTGTATGTTTTTTCAATGTTAGTTTGTCAACGTTATTGTTTGAATACATTACTAACAACATAGACTAATTTAGCTTATATCTCTGGATTACATGAAAACAACTTCATAACTTAATAACTGGGACTGTACTCGGTGCATCAGCGCCCCCTACTGACTCACATTATACATCTTATTCTACCCTGTCAGTGCGCAAAAAAGAGAGAAAAAGTAACAAGCCTGTTTTGGTAAAAGTGAGGAGTAGAAGTACAGATATTTTTGTTAAAACTTTACTCAGTACAAGTAAAAATTAATCACAGAAAAAAAGTACTTCTAAAAGTACAGATATTTTACTTAAGTACAGTACTTAAGTATTTGTACTTTGTTACTTGCCATCTCTGGTTACAGCAGAACTGACATTTTTTG
>OMKY01210053.1:0-10337 GCA_900302395.1 Bregmaceros cantori | reverse complement strand
GGGAACAGGGGTGTGTTGACATAATTGTTTTTCCACGTTAATCGAAAATAGTCTAAAATGCACAGCACTTTTTGAGCAGCACACAAGTCTGTAGGCCTGCAACTAAAGATTATTTTAATAATTGATCAGTTGCCCATTTATTTACCTTTTTTAAATATTTGATCTTTTTCTTCTTTTTCACCTTCTTCCATCAGTCATAACCTTTTTTTTTTTTTTAATGTTTTTCCAGCCTATTCAGGCTGTTTTTTCCAAACTTTATTTATCAGGGTTAGTGGAAACACGTGAAGATGGGGGGCAGACATGCGGGAAATACGTCGGTGGCGAGATTCGAACCACCGACTCACCGCGCCATTGAGGCATATGTGTGCTTTCCAGCGCTCTGCCTAACCAACTGACCTACTGGGCAGCACAGTTATGACCATTTCTTATTTCATATTTTCAAATATGATGTATTGTGCTGCCGTGTGCTGTTCGTATGTATGTGGAGGGGGTGGCGTTTCCAATGTCCTATTATGATACTTGTGTATCATTTAAAGTATATGTAACGTAAATGTTTGGATTCCTATTATGATACTTGTGTATCATTTAAAGTATATGTAACGTAAATGTTTGGATTCCTATTATGATACTTGTGTATCATTTAAAGTATATGTAACGTAAATGTTTGGATTCCTATTATGATACTTGTGTATCATTTAAAGTATATGTAACGTAAATGTTTGGATTCCTATTATGATACTTGTGTATCATTTAAAGTATATGTAACGTAAATGTTTGGATTCCTATTATGATACTTGTGTATCATTTAAAGTATATGTAACGTAAATGTTTGGATTCCTATTATACTTGTGTATCATTTAAAGTATATGTAACGTAAATGTTTGGATTCCTATTATGATACTTGTGTATCATTTAAAGTATATGTAACGTAAATGTTTGGATTCCTATTATGATACTTGTGTATCATTTAAAGTATATGTAACGTAAATGTTTGGATTCCTATTATGATACTTGTGTATCATTTAAAGTATATGTAACGTAAATGCTTGGATTCCTATTATGATACTTGTGTATCATTTAAAGTATATGTAACGTAAATGTTTGGATTCCTATTATGAGGTCACCTAAAAGGCCCTCAACCGGTCTGGTGGACGTGCTCCTTACCGTGCATGGTGGCGGACTTGGCCTCCTCGATGGACTCGTACTTGTCGGTGAGCTGGGCCCGTGTCACCTCGTGCGCGGCCATCTCCTGCTCCAGCTGCTGCTCCAGCTGCTTCAGCCGATAGTTGAGGTCGATCTCCTGGTTGTTTTTCTCCTGCACAGTAGCATAATGGAATAGAACACCGTTTGTCCTTCCGTTGGGCGACTTCTGTATGATGGCTCGCACCTGTGCCTAGTGCAACTTTAGACTGATACCAGAGATGCGAGTCCCTCGTTCAAGTCAAGTCCCAAGTTCACTCCAAGTCAAGTCGTCATTAACATGCTGGAATTTTAGCTCCACAATATTTTTGCTTTTATAATAGTGTTGTGGGAGAGATTTTCTAGTTAATTCCACTATCAGTTAAGTCTTGCGAGAGTTCCGGCGGCAGCTGTCGCAACATGTCCGTGTACCTGGAAGCGCACGCTCAATCTCCAGTCAGTCTCCAGTTCGTCTTCCGTCTGTCACGTTGTGTAACCGAGTAGCTACGTTGATTTATTCCGTGCCTCTAAACCAACCTGTGGACCTTGACGAAGGACGACTCCCTGGCGACAGATCGTCATTTACAACAAAGCAGCAAGTATTTCTTGTTTAGCGATAGTTTAATTAGGGTAGCGTAGCATAGGGACTTAGTTAGTATAGCGATTAGCGTGGGTGGGATTTAGCGTTCACTTTTCATTTATACATCATCGGTGGGATCATGACGCGATCTCCACCGATATCTCCGGGTTACCGGGAAAGAACCCGGGTGCATCCACCACCTGTTGCCCGCCATCATCCCTCCCAATCGACGGCTTTCCAGGTGAGTGTGCACACGCGGTATAACCTGCTGAACGCATCGCGTGTTTAATCGCCTCCTGCGCCATCCTGAGAGCCATTATCCGCTCCTCACAACAATAGCATTGTTTGCTTTTTTACTACTTTATTGAAATCAGATTCTGGAGCTAAAATGACAGCATGTTAATGATGACTTGACTTGGAGTTGACTTGGGACTTGATTTGCCCAAGAAGACTTGAGACTTGGTCGCATCTCTGACTGATTCTATCACAAACCAATAATACAGCTGTACTGTAGCTGCTGGAAGCTGTATTATGTGGACTGCCTGCTCTCAAGTTGTACGGCTGCAACTAACCATTATTTTAATTGTCGATTAGTTACCAATTATTAAAACCATTAGTCGATCAATCGGTTGGATGTTTTTTTCCTTAAAAAAATACCCAAAACATTAATGCTATACAAGTATGCAACAGCAATTGCAAGAGAAAGTCAAATTTGGTTGTTCTCAGTTTTTAGCCAACAAATGTACAAGAATTAAGTTGCTCTAACAAACGTTACAATTCATTTATACCGTAATATTTCAAATGTTTTGATAGGATTTGATGTTTTCCTTCATATTCATCTACTTTGTTTCACTATATGGTCATTTAATATTTTATATTCTCAAATGTTAGGTATTAATATCAGATTTGCATGGCCCAATAGGGGTAATGTCAGCATAAAACTGCCGAAATAACAATGATTCAATTTCTAGGCGATTATCGATTATGAGATTTGTTGCCGATTCATTTTATAATCGATTAATCATCGATTAGTGGACTAATCTAACTAGGAGTTTAAAGTTTTAGACTGGGGTTCAGGGAAAAGTCGGAACATGCTTATATAGGCATTCACACAACACAGCCTTCCACCACTCTAGGGTTTAAAGTGATATTGTGAATTCTATGTCATTATTGTATTGGAATGGAGGTAACTGGAGGTGTGGCGCTGCCTCTCACCTTCTCCAGGTTGTTGCTCCGCTCCTGGATCTGTTTGCGTTCCGCCTCAGCCTTGGAAAGGCTCACCTTGAGGTTCTTGTTGTCCTCCTGCATTCCTGTCATCCTCGCTGAGGACGAGAAGAAAAAGACAACAGACAATGGAGACATGTTAGCCCAGTAGAAGGCGCAGATAACATGACATTGCTCGCTTCCTCCCCCGGGGCCACGTCTAATTTTGGCCGTCGCGCTAATCGTCGCCGTGGCGCGGCGTCGCCTCAACTGCCTCGCTGCGAGGAAACGTTTCAAAGGCAGGCCGCGTCGTAAAGCACGCGAGGCCTGACACGTTAATAAAAGGCTGGGCCCAGGAGCGGCGGATGGCGGTGCCCGGGCACATCCTACGGTGTGGAGGGTGTGGTGTGGCACGCTGGTGGCACACGAGACGCAGCCTGGGAGCCATTTCATCTGTCTAAGAGCTGAACAAGAATTCAAACACAAATCCCGTCTTCTAGGACAGAATGCGGTCACGCGGAGAAGTTTTGTGAAGTTCGACCACAGCCTTGTTGTTTTAACAGGAAATGTAACCAAACTGGTTCCTAATGATGTTGTCCCGTGATCACGGCCGAGTCGATACATACTTCCCGCACCTCCGACAGTGCACTTTGATGGCATAGCTTAACCCCATGGACCCAAACGGGAGTGAAGATGGAACTACACTGCGCGCACACAGGCAAGATAGGTATCCATAAACTCGGCTAAGATCAGGGAAGAACATATTTTAATTTGGTGGACCCCAAAATATGGTTAAAAAATAGATAGAAATGAGCCTTTCATGATTGAATTACACTGTAATTTCTTCATTATAGACGAGTTCGGGGGTACTTCCGGTGTCTGCACGTCCCTTCTGGTGTCATTTGCGTGCCGTGTATTTGGTTATTTTTACAACATGTCTATTCGGTGGGAGCACACACCTACAGGGTTATTTAAAAATTCTATTCTAAAATGCTATTCCTCATGCAAATGTTATCGTGCGGATGTGTGACCCACAAACGCACGATTTAATAATCTGTTCAACCCGTTCCATTTTCTCATTCCTTTTGGAACAGCTAGTAGAAGCATCCAGCCTATTGGTCCAGAAGAACATGTGACCAGTCGGTGAGTAAGTCGGATTTTGACTGTATTTCATCAATATTTATACAAAATTATGAACGGAACGAGTGGGGTGATGTGTAACTGGTCACAGACCGACACCTAGTGGTCGGATTTTGAACTGCCGTGCGTTTTACGTGTTTTGTGTGCTCGGACCTCGATCCAGTACCAGAGTTGGCATAGGCAACAATAAGGCACCGGAAGTGACCTTAAACGGCGGGACAAAATGACTCCCACCAGTGTTTCTCACGTAAACCCGTCTATAGTGTTCTGCTGTCGAGATTTAGAGATAGTTAAGATTCCACTGGCACTGTGACCCGCTGTTCACCTTGCAGCTCGCGCAGCTCCTCGCTCCCCTCCCTGGAGCTCCGCCGTTCGGCCTCCAGGGTGCTCTGCAGCAGCAGCAGCTCTTTCTGCAGCTGGGCCCGCTCCCCGTCGGCCGCCCTCAGCTTCTCCTGGGCCTCCCGGTTCACCCCCTCCAGCTGACTCATGGACTTGGACGCTTCCGTGGCGTTCTTCCTCAGCCGCGCTGCGGTGTCCGACTCGGCGCGCAGGAGGTCGTTCGCCTCCTCCAGCTGGCGGTCATCAAGAGATGTGGGGTTAGATGTGGGGATCTAAAAACTGTTTTTATGGCTTGAATCAAAGATTCACCATTAATAATTCTTGAAAAAAACATTCCCTATACATTACAGCCCAGCTCTGTTTGAACTGGACACCAACATTAGACAGATTCTACAGTTGCAATTCAAAATGACGCATTTGTAATAATCAAATGCTCTTGACGTGGCTAAAAAAGTTAAAGTTAAAAAGGAAATTCAGCATTCATAAATGAAAGATGAACAATAATCCTTTCATAAAATTGATGCCCCCCTGAATTGAAATGAAATTGTTAAGTGGCCACAGACAAATGAATATACAAAAAACAACTCACTACTCTGAACCTTTAGTAAAAACTGTAAATTATGAGTTATAAATAGTTTGTTATAATTGTAATATTAATATTGTTTTTTAAGGAACATTATGATTAAATATAAGAATTGGCAAGACCAGCTATAAGGTTATTGTTATTGGACATTTTGTGAATGGTATGTAAATGCAATGCTGACTCTGACTTCCAGAAGGAAATGGAAGCTACATTTATCAACTTAACATTAGCATTCACTCCGTTATACTGTACATTAAGGAATTGTTTCAACAAAAACAAACTTTATTATTTCATTATTTGTATTTGCGAAACAGATTACGAAAATCTTTTGTAGTTATTTTTTTCCTTACAACTCACAATTTAAATTATGCCGAAGATAATTTCATTATCTCATTTAATGTACTGTATGATGTAGGATAAGTAGTATTAACTGAGTTGCCTAAAGAGCGCGGTCTGAAGAAGAAGTAGTTGAAGTAGCTGAAGTTGTTTATTTTAACGGTGATTGTGAGATGTGATTGTAACAGTTGTGTGACCGTTACAGGTTTCTGTATACATAAACAAAGCAACATACCACAAAACAAACTTTCCAGCATACTTGGTGAGCAGGGAGAGAATTATTTTCCATTGGAGTTTGGTGACAGCTTGTCGCGGTCGGCGAAAATCCCGAAAATACCATGTAAGTGGATAGGAAGAGATGTGTTGATTAGGGTTCTTATATTTCTTTGTTCTGCTCGGCGGTGGGGGCGCTCGATCGAGGCACTCGAGCCACGGGTGCGTGGGCAATAAGACAAATAAGCTATGTGGCAAAAAAAACAATCTTTCGAAGTTTAATATAAATAACATTAAGTATGGCTATCGGTCCTACTGAATACCTAAATAGTGTGTACCTGGGGCATCCAGCCCCATAGTATTGTGCCTGTGGCTTAGTCTTAGTTGCTTTAAAAACATGGTACCTGGTTCTGCAGCTGTAGTATCTTGTCGTTGGAGGCCTGCGAGTTTTGGCTGATTTTCCTCATATCTTCCAGTTGTTCCTTCAGTGTGGACACTGGACAGTGTGGAGAGTGAAGATTCAAAATACATGTCTAGATTTTACTTCAGGACAGTGCACTTTGATGAACATATTCATGTAAGTATGTAAACATGCCAGTTTGTAGCACAAAAGACTCATTTCCATCTGGTGTCCTATACGAAGCAGGCTAGATGCTTACACGTAAAGTTAAAAGCAGATATTCAATCTCATTCAAGAACAATTCAAGAGAAGAAAATATAGCCACAGGATCACTATACATGTATTATAGAGTGAAAGTTAATCTCATCCTTAGATCACATTTTTCCATAAAGGTATATTTACAACATTTTTACATTTTTTACTGGTGTTGAGAACAGGTTTGTTGGGCTCCGAGCCATATTTAATCTGGAAAATGGCCAGAGACAGATCTTTTATGAAACATGGTATTGTGTTGCAGAATGCACCACCTTGCAAAACAAAAAAATCAATTCATAATAGAAGATATTGCGTTAGTAACTGAAGCGTTCAGATGCAAAACCCCCTTACTCCACTTGAACACTTTTTGAGAAAAAGGCCATTTTTTATCAGGCTATTTTATTTAAGCAGATGAGAAGAGATATTTTAGACATTGCGGGAAGCGGGTTTTACTTACTTTACTTACATTTTTTCACAAAAACATTTCATTTGCATATTGTAGATTTAGACAAGATTCAGGCAGTTTCTGCCGTACGGCGTCAGAAAAAAGATATCGGCGATACCGATACCACAAAAAAAGGTGCCGATACCGAGTACGTCCGATACCGATATCGGTATCGATGCAACACTAGAAAAAAGATCTACGCTTCCGGTGACGTCCACTTCCATCTCATCGTCAACGGACAATAACGAGAATTTTCTCTGCTTCACTCATGGAATAAGGTAAAATTAATCTTGCCAATGTGAAAAAATCGTGGAAGAACACACCATCACCCACAAAATAAAAAGCGTCAAATTCTTACATGAAGTATATGTACATAACTGTCATGCTAACAGTCATATTCGGATGTCTAGGGGCATAGGAAGAACACTCCACAGTTTAGGAATACTTGATGTCACCTTCGTTCTCCAGATTGCGTCTCTTCTCAGCCTCCTGCTCAGACTTCCTCTGGTATTCCGTGAAGCGATTGTGCAACAACATCTTGTCCTTCTCCAGCAGAGACACGTTGGCCTCCAGACCTTTACGGACATTGGCCTGTCAATGGGAAGACGTGGGTGGGGAGGGAACCACAAATCTTTGTTTCATTACCGTTGCAGTCAGGGATGCCACACAAAAAAATAGTCCCGTAAAACTGCGGCTGCCACTGTGGCGGTATGAAACATCTAGCAATATTCGATATCAAATCAGATTCAGATTTGTTTGTTTATTTGAGTAGCAGAATGTCATACATGCATACATGTTTCATATAGTGTACAGAAAAACAATACTCAAAAGGAGTAGGTAGAAGTTCGCAGAACTTATCGAGACCTACCCCTTGTCAAATATTGCGGCGCATCAACCCATTACAGCTAAGCCTTACCCAGTTTCCAAGTAAACCTATTCAATAAAAGATGAAAAACAGAATTCATTTCTTCCTTTGTTCTTGTCCGTTGCGGTAGAACACAGGGAGGGGTGGGATTCAAAAAAAGGGAATGAAAGAGAAATTAAGAGACACTCTTTGAACTTGTGTGTTGAATGTTGTATGACTGCTTGCCTGACATTGTCTCAATAAAAACATTTTTTTAAAAGATGAAAAACGGAGCTGATGCTTTTTTTCCCTCCAAGTAACACACTTAACTCCTCCATGACATTGGCTGTGTCCGAAATCGCTCCCTATCCCCCATATAGTGCACTATATGGGGTGCACGCCATTTTGTAGGGGTGTCCGAATTCTCCATGTACCCTAAAGAGTGAACTGAAAGTATCCCACAATGCACCGCGAAATGTAGTGAGCATCGGATGTACCCTAGACGGAGCAATATAACCCACAATGCACTGCGAGACGTTTTAAAAATGACCTCAACTTAAAAAAAATGCCGCGGCGGGAGTCAATAGCGACCGACCACCGCAAATAGTTATAAATGTAAGTACTTCTGACTTTTTGTGATGAATGTTGAATTTTATAATTATATTTTTTATAATTATATTTTATAATAATTTTGACGCCGCCAACTCTAGTGTCCGAAATCTCGGCAGTTGCTGTTGAGTGCACTATAAGTGGGTGCACTATATGGGGGGAAGGGAGTAGGGGATAGGGAGCGATTTCGGACACAGCCAAATGGTTTCATTTTTTGTGTTTTTGGAAATGCACTTGAGTTAGCAACATTTGTTTCAATTGCCTAACGGTGTGTTTCTATTGAAGTTCATTCATGCTTGAAAATCCTGAAAATACCATGTAAGTGGATGGGAAGAGATGCGCCATTGAGACGTGCCGCAAGACTTTGCATCCAGCGGCCAGTTGCCGCACAACTGTCATTCGACGCAGGTAATGTGGGTCACTGCCTAATGCGGGACACCTAAGCTCCAGTGTCTGTCTCCTCCCTAAACTAATGAATGTCAGTGAAACTATGGTAAAAGCAAACTATGGTAATGTGTCTAACATTAAGTTCAACTGTTCAACGCTACATTTCACTGTAGGGTGGATTGTCCTAATGTGGGCCACTACCTAATGTGGGACACCTAAGCTCCAGTGTCTGTCTCCTCCCTAAACTAATGAATGTCAGTGATACTATGGTAAAAGCAAACTATGGTAATTAAGTTCAACTGTCCCATGTTAGGCAGCTGACTGTCCCACATTAGGAAGTTGCAACAAATGGCCCACAGTAGTGGAATCCACTATACTACTACTACTACTACTATAACCAGTCATATGTAAAACTAGAAGCACACAGAGATTGCAAAACTGCCCCGTAGTGGTACAAAAAATAGTATGTTTAGTGCTAGCAGTATGTGTGGCAACCCATTATCAATGCAAGTGCTCGAGTAGCGCGATTGCAATTGATTCCACCGGCGAACATGCTAACTACACTACCCTACTCTGGTCATGTGACCGCAGTAAGTGCCCAGCGATCTATCGGTAAGTTGGTGATTAAGTATAATTATGTTACTTATAGGCTACAGAAATGATCTATCGGTAAGTTGGTGATTAAGTATGATTATGTTACTTATAGGCTACAGAAATGATCTATCGGTAAGTTGGTGATTAAGTATGATTATGTTAGTTATAGGCTACAGAAATGCACCAACATTTAGTCGATTCTTCCGTGTGTCATTTCCACCAACTGTACTAAATTTAATCCACAAACAAACCAACGCTACCAAAAACGTAACCTGCTTCGCGGTGCAGCCCCGGCACAGGTAATTAGAGTGTTCAACGTGTGTGAAATGTTGGATTTCTCACATTGTTGTCACAGAACGCAAACCGGCTCACAACTCGACATAAACTCTGTTTGGGTCTCACGGTAGTGAGGTCGGTTTAGGTCATCAATAAAGATATCTTCATAATTAGACGTAGCCACAAAACAGAAACATGTGAGCCAGTGATGTGATGGCAGAGACTGAAGGTTGAGTATGGCCTGTGCTACTTCATCAGGGAGGTATTACCCCTGGAGGAGGCTATCTAAATGGCATTGGACACTGATTGCCTGCATTTGAGACGGCGGCACAAGCGTTCCACTCCATTAAGCAGACAAGCGAAGACTGAATTTTATCTGTCCAAATTATAATTTGAATAATAACAGGGAGATTGTGGAAAGCTATTAAATCTACTCGTCAGCCATAGATTCCCATCACGGTTCGACTTATGAAGCTGTTAATATCCATTTCTGAAAGATGACCCAAACACTGTCATCTTTCAACGACATGGATTTCCCATGCACAGTTTAACACGCTGCTGACTTGAAAAAAAAAAAGTGATATGCAATAAATATAATTGTCCAGCACCAAAGGGGAGGACTCCCCCTTGAGATATACTCAAGGCAGGCTCCGTTTTCAGACCTCCTCCCAAAAAATAAATAAATCACTGTCCTCAAATTGTGTTCATGCCCATTAAAAGTTCCCCATAGAAGTGGTTGCCAAAAAAAGTGGTTGCCAAAAAAATAAATAATAAATAATAAATAATAAATAATAAATAAATAAATATATATATATATATATATATATATATATATATATATATTAATACTATTATTTGTGTGTATGTGTCTGTGTGTCTCTATGTGTGTTTTTTTGTCTGTGTTTGTGTGTGCCTGTGTGTGTGTGTGTTTATGTGTCTGTGTGAATCTATGTG
>OMKY01210044.1:0-11763 GCA_900302395.1 Bregmaceros cantori | reverse complement strand
CAATGCAACTGTATTAACGTGAAAACCATGTTTAAAACGCCATTACATTCACTTCCTCGTCTGTCCACAAGATGGAGCCCAAGGTGCATGGGGACAGTAAAAGTGGACGGAAATAGACTCCCCGACATAGGAAATGTTAAAATATATAGAGAACAGAAAAAAACGTTTTTAACCGGTTTTGTGGATTTCATAATGTTCCGTTTCTGTTCCGGAACAGTTGAAGAAATCTTTTTTCGTTTCCGTTTCCGTTCCTCGTAAAATTCAGCAAAATTCCGTTCGTTTCCGGTTTTCGTTTTCGTTCCCTGAACCGGTTCGGAGCCCTGGACAGGAGTAGTATTATCCCCGAAGCTCGAAGTATCTGGGATGCACTTGTTCAACTTCTACACCAGAGGGAAAGACATTCTTTATTTGAGACTTCACTGTCTCCTACACATTGGTATTAAGTTAATTGAGCCTTGTGTTGCTGTGATCTGCAGGGAGGCGTGAGGACCTTGGCTCTGTCAATCAACACTACGCAGGTGGTGGTGGATTATGGCCCTATTTATTGAGTTCATTGTCTATGACAGCTTGCTCCACAAACATTTGTGAATCCCTTAACCTACCAGACGCCACCTCGGTTCGTTCCGAGCATACCCCTCCCCTGGATGGTGATTAGTCCCCTGCTGTTGCTGCCTGGTGAAGGATGGTTTCACACATTTCTTTATGCGTGGCAGTTTAGCCTTTATTTTTAGTTCCCTCAGTTGCCCTACTGTCCTTAAGCCGGTAACGTTATTTATATTTTTGCTATAATGACTATTGGTTTTATTTAATGCTTCTATTGGTTGGTCTCCTAGTTCCTCTTCGGCTTGACGCCATGACACATTCTCAAAACTAGAAGCACTCAGAGATTGCAAACCTGCACCGTAGTGGTACAACAAATCGTACTTTTAGTGCTAGCAGTGTGTGTGGCCACCCATTATCAGTGCAAGTGCTCATAGAGCAGCGCGATTACGATTGACGCCACCGGCAAACATGCTCAGCACAAGCCGACCAGAAGTGGTCATGTGACTGCAGTAAGCACCCAGCGATCTATGGGTAAGTTGGTGATTATGTATGATTATGGTACTTATAGGCTACAGAAATGCTCCAAAATGTAATCACTTCTTCCGTTTGTCACTTCCAACAACTCTACAAAATGTCATCCAGAACTTTTTCGGTTATCCTGGTGACAGACAGACAGGCAAACCAACACGAGCAAGAACATCTGCTTCCACGTCGCCGGTAATAACACCAAGAATTAAAGATAAACTTTGGCTCTAGTCACGAAGCTTGTCGCTTTTGCTGGATACCCCAGGGGGAACCATAAGATACAATTACAATGGGTCAACTACGTCTCTGCCGTCGTCCTGACTGCTAAAGGTATATCACAGTAAAGAAAGCTAAAACAATGTGGTTTTGGGGTTAGGGTCAGTTTCGGACCAAACCAAATTCGGCCATCTTGAATTTCGCCATCTTAAAAGGCCTTCAAAACTTGATCAGTTCATGAACCTACCCTAGAGCATTAACACACCGAATCTGGGACAAACACAATCTGCTGCGCCGGGGGACACGGAACGCACAAAAACATTATATCCTCCGCATTACTTAATCATTAACTAATGATTTTCAGATCGTAATCTGGTTTACGGTGTGTTGGGTCTGGTCATGCCAGGTCTGAAGCCGTGCTTAATGCGTGAGGGCTGGTCTGAAAATCATTAGTTAATGATTAAGTAATGCGAAATAATTAAGATGTAATGCTTAACTAAGCGTTAACTAAGGTTGAAATGATGGTTTAACTAATGCTTAGCTAATGCGTAACTAATGTTCAAATGCGGACACGTATTATGAAGTGCTACCAAGATATTTAAATAATGAAGAGAACAAAGGTTGGCAGACTACTCCAGGTTGGCAGACTAAGTCTCGGGGACACTAAAAGTGTTTTTTTTTGTTTACATTATCCCAACACCATGATAATGATGATTTGGTAATGATTGTGGTTCATATTTTAAAATGATATTTACCTGGGTGTACATGTTGTGACAGCCTTCGGGAGCTGGGGAGAGCACTTCGTTGGCGGAATGTTGAAGCGTCTCCTCCTCTTCTCTGATTTCCCCAATCTTCGGCTTTGATTGCTTGATTCGTACCGGCTGATTTTTTTCGTGGAAAATGATTGAGGGGCCCTCAATTTGCATTTTGGCGTTATTCATCCTTGCTGCTTCGTCGTCGTTGGTATATGTCTGTCCATCGACACATTCCAGGTCCTGTTCGGCCTTTTCCTCCAATGCATCTTCCTTGTCCCTGTGTGTGCTATCAGGTTTTGTGATGAGAATGGTGATATCTTGCTCCATACTGCCGACTCGCTGTGTAGGTCGTGCTAATACCCTGGTCACTTTTGAAGTATCTATCTGAGCCAAATGCACGTGATGCTCTGCTTCGAGGTTGACGTCTTCCACAGCTGCAGCTCCCTTTGCAGGCGCTTCAACTACACCCGTACCCGTGCAACTCTTTTCTTCAAGCTTCTTTGACTGTTCTTCAGCACTGTCTGGGAAAGTCAAACTGACAGGCGTTCTCGGGGTCATGGCAGTTGCGACCGAGTGCACTTCTACATGATGGATTGCTTGTGTTCCTGCGGGGAAAACAAAGGAGCTCTGCTCAGCCCCGGGCGGCGTCATGGGACTACAGGCGACGGACTGGCTGTGCACCACCTCTAGACTGACCTGAGTGTACATGTGGTGCTGTCCCGGACCAGGTGCTGGCGAAGGTGGAACAAGGGGGCTGTTGATTGCCGGAAGATCCTTGGCACCGTGGCTATCTCTTTCCAGTGTTTCTTGCATGCTTTCACAACTTGTGTTGCATGGCACCGCGTGACTCACTTGTACTGTGCATCCTGCTGTCTGATTGAGCGTGCGTGGGTCTGGTTCAGGCAGATCACAGCCATGGCTTGCTTCCTCTGGCTTTACAACTGATACAGACTGAGGGGGTTCGGTATCCCTTGATTTGTCCGGCTTAGACAAATCAAGCGTTGAGCAAAACTCCTCTGGCTTTATGACGACTTCAGGCACATAAAGCTTTGGGTGAGCATCCTCCACCGTCATGAGTGGTTCAGACAGGGTGTCTGGTAGATCTGGTAGAGCGTCCCCCTGCGCTATGCCGGGTTCAGATAGGTTAACATCTAGTGCTTTCACTGGTGTTATGTCTGGATAAGCCTGGTCAAGATCTGGGCGAACGTCAGATGGTGTTAAGTCAACACCCGGGCAAGCTTCTTCCAACACCGGGTTCTCATCAGTGACTCGGCGGCTTGCGATGGTCTCCGTATTGACTGGAACAACGCAGTCGCCTGCAGCCAAGAGGCAGTCTCTCTCTGCTGGTGGACTAGAGTTCTGCACCTCTGCTACTGTCATAGTGTTTACAATTTGCGGCAGGCAGTTCCCCGGGCTCTCTGTGCTATGGCCGGTGTCATCAGAGGGGTCAGTGACCGCAGTGTGTGCACTGCCTGCGCTCTGTGCTTTGCTGTCATCGCACTCTTTGTCGTTGCAGTGACAACCATCGTTAGCAGGGTTTTCCACTTCGTCCCCGAGGCTTCCCATTCTCATCACACAAAGGCTGAATGACGGACACCTGCAAGCCAGAGCCACAGTATAGACGTGTGTGCATGTATCTGTGGATGCGTGGGTTGTTTGAGCGTGACTGTGTGGACTGTGGACAAGCGCCTGTGTGGATGTGTGCAGGCTACGCATATGATGAGTATGATGTTGTCTGTGTTGTTTTTCTTTTTGCATTGATACTGGGCTATGTGCAAGTAAATTGCAATGCAACTTGCAGACTACCACACAAATAATGTTTCCAAAACAAATTGATTCAATCATGTAAGAATACAATAAACTTTGTATATATTTAATACTAGTAAAGGTACAAATTGTTCAGTGTGCTAAAAAATCAAAAGGTATCTTCACCCACAAGGCAGCATCCAATCCCTTAGTTAGTTGGCTGCAAAAGTTTGCATAATTGCCTCTATGGAGAAGGGACAAATATGTCAGAGACCTAACACCGTACAAGGGCGAAGATGTAACATGCATTCCCTTGAGTCATACAAGGGATTAGATACATTGCCTACGGTTTTATTACGTAACATGAATGTTTTAATTGTTAATTGTAATCACTATGAAAGTTCTCTCCAACCATTAGAAAGCAACACTTTCCTGTTCAACCAACAACAGTAGACAGTGAGAATTACAGACAAAGGACTAACAAATGAAATGACAGCACGCTTCAGTCCCCGAAGAGTAAACGATGCGATGCCACAGCCACACAATCAATGAAGCCCACGGCATTCTAATCCCCCCTTCAGGGCACAATTAGCTATAGGAGCACTTGTAAAGCAATTAACAAACATTAATGAGTTCTAGTGTATTCGTAGGGTGACCACTGGCGGTCCTGATTAAGAATAGAAGAGAGAGAGAGAGAAATAAGTGAGGTAAAAGAGACATACCTCAGCAGTGACAGGCTGACTTGAGCCTCTTCATTCTCTGACTGACCGATTTAAGTTGTTAAGTTAATATCCTGGCACGCAGGCTGCTGGTATAGTGTTGGTGGTGGTGATTTCACACACGCACACACCCTCTGTGTTTGTTGGAGTCCCCTGATCGGCAAGCTTGCTGGTGTTGTCGCCTCTAGAAGAATCTATCTTGGGCAGCAAGCTTCTGGCTCGGTGCTGCTGCTGCCGCTGCTGCGAGCGTCTATGTGTGTGCATGCGTCTATGCGTGTGTGCTGTTGGAAGCGTTCAGATTTGCAGTTTCCTTGGAAACGGCAGCAGGGTTTCTGGCAGAGCTGAGCGAGTGGTAATGTACTGACAGTAGCTCTGTCGCCCTGTCCAATCATTGGCAATTACTGTAATTAAGCTCACATTATGAAATGGTGGTGTTGACGTATGCACACCCGTAAAGAAGAAGTGCCACCGAACAGGAGAACGACAAACAATAACATTTTTTTTAAGAACGTGAATTCTAAGAGGCGGCTTTATTGAAATTGGCGGCACAACAGTTCACCTCAGGGTCACTTTAGCTTGGTGTTAGAATTATTCCAAGTCAGTGCACTAAGCACATAAATGGTGATATAGTATTTCTTTCTTTCTTCTTAATGACCCAAATTCTTTTGTTGAGCACTGATGTATTTTTTTTTCCCTTCTGTTGCCAGGCAGGCATACAGAAGTACACCCAACTCCCAGAAGGACAGATCACATCTTACTCCCACACATAATGCCACTTAAACAAAATACCTTTTTCTCAACAGCACCCCTACGTATACATATAGTGCCACACACACACAGGCATAAACACACACACGTGACACACACACGCTTGCACCCACGCATTCACACATTGCATGTATTGTAGTACCCTATATGTTGCTCCTGCCAAACGTGTCTTGGCTTGCAAAAGCTTGCATTAAACAAGCAAGCTTGCCATGTTTAGCTAGTGGGATGGGCTAGCTTAGCCTGTTAGCACTTGGGGATAGTTAGCATAATATTGAAACTTTACCTGAGAGACATGACAAGCAAAGTATTTTCAAGCGCACTGTTGGAATGATTGCAAGGTTGACTCTTTACTAATACAAATCATAGAATGTTAACTATGATGAATGGTTAGCATCGCATAGTGCTTCATTGTTGGTGCATGGTACATATAAAAGGTTCAGGTGCAAAAATCCCTGTTATGATGGAGCGATCACAGCTTTACAGTTAAAACAGGAGTGAGGCAAGGTTGTGTGATGTCACCACTACTCTTCAGCTTAAATTATAGAATGGTGAAGAGAAGAGCCACTTGAAGACGACTTGGCATTGCTCGCTCATACACACCAACACATGCATGAATCAAGAAATCGAACACCCCTAACTCCACTTGATCACTTTTTGAGAAAAAGGCATTTTTATCAGGCCTTTGTATTTAAGCAGATGAAGAGATATATGTTAGACATTGCGGGAGCGGGTTTTACTTCTTTTGTTCACAAAAATATTTCATTTACACATTCTAGATTTAGACATGATTCACATTAACTTAGTTTTCACAAAAATTGAGTTAGGGGGTTTTCCATCTGAACTCTTCATTTGTAGAGTTAGTTGTCAACTATTTGCATCTGACCAAGGGTTACCTCCTTGGTAGTTCTGTCCCAGAAAAGAGGGGTGGTTGAACCCAGCTGTCCAAAATGCCTTCTTCTTGTTCTTATTCTTCTTGTTATTATTTAAAATAATCTTTGTTGTTTCTTCTTCTTTTGTGGTTTAAAGATAGCGTAGCGCAGATCTTCCTTTTCTTATTTCTTCTTCTTTTGTTGTTCAACAGCATGCAACTATTGCCTATGCACGTCAGACCTCAACAGACATGCAATATGACAGCATAATGACTTTTCTACTCTTCTTCTTCTTCTTCTTCTTCTTCTTCTTCTTGTCGTTTAACGGCCATCGACACTTGTGTTGAACAGTTCATTCCTAAACCCCTTAGATGCTGTAAGTGTCAGAAGTATGGTCATGTCTCATGATTTTGTACTGGGACGAGAAAATGTGGGAAGTGTGGAGAAGACCATGATACCAACGTTTGTGACAAGCATGAGGAAAAGTGCTGTAACTGTGGAGGGAATCACTGAACTGGCTCAATGATCTGTGATGTACATAAGGTAGAAGTGGAGCTACAGCAGATCAGGGCTATGGAAAGAGTGTCCTATCCTGAGGCCCGAAGGAGGATGAGGAGGACGACGAGGATGCTGATGATGAATAAGAGGAGAGAAGCAAGGAAGATGAGGAGGGAGATGAAGCGTCGAGCTCCATGGGAGTTCCATGGGAGACTGTGAGGAGTAGGAGGGAGACAAAGAGGAGGAGGGAGACGAAGTAGAGACAGAATGAAGTCGTTTGACTGAGGCGATGAAATAATTTAGGACTGAGATGAAGAAAGAAATCAGGAGTATGGAAGAAACGAATGACACGTAAGGAGAGGAGTGAGGAGATGGATGACACAAAAGAAGAGGACTATTGTGATGGAATATAAGGAGTTGTGCTGTTCGGTTGTCGACACAAGGTAACACGTGGCAACCAGACAAGTGTCGATCGCCGTTAAACAAGAAGAAGAAGACAGAGGGACATCCATGAGAGTGAACATACTATTTCAACTGTTATATCGATTCATACAGCATCTTGTTATCTAAATAAAAAACTGGAGCATCATAGGCCGAGTTCCCACATCTTTCAAATTCTTGCAAAGAGCCTCCCAGTATCTAGGAATCTAAAGAAAGCATCTGTAGGACTAAGAGTAATGACTGAACAGTAACCGCAGCAATGTCGCTCCACTAGTTACCTTGAGCTAATCTAACCACCACTTGCTGGCAATGCAGTAATGCCTCTCTCTCTTCTTGTCGTTTAACGGCGATCGACACTTGACTAAGCAGGTCATTCATGCTGGTTTTACAAAAATTCCAGAGCAAGCTGCTTTCACAGCCTACTCTGTTTTCCCCTTTATGGACACTGTCACATAGGATGTCTTCCAATTGGGTGTATTCTCCTTTAATGGACACTTTTGTTCAACGGTGTACAACTCTTGTCTATGACAGCACAATGATTTCCAGATGGCCAACACACAGAGACTCTTGCCTATGATGGTTACCAATGCCAGAAAAATAAACAATCCGACAGACAGCGCCATTACTCTAAGACCCCGGTCATTCATGACAGGGACAGTATGATTTTGCTGGAAATGTCACTCGCTACGCTAATCTGATGCCACAATGGAAGCTGCTTTTATGCAGGCACAATGACAATCACAACATAAGTTGACATCTTTCAGAATTAGTTGAGACTGATGGAATTTGAGAATGTTGCTTGATGGTTACATGATGGTGCTCTGCAGGGATAGGTGAACGACTTCATGTAGACAGTTCATAAGAAGAATGATTTCGTCGATCGCCGTTAAACGTCAAGAAGAAGAAGAAGACTATGTACCACTATGTACCATATAAGGAGTTGTGCCGCTCAGCTGCCGGACTGCCGAAGCATTTTTGTAAAACCGGCGTGAATGACCTGCTTAGTCAAGTGTCGATCGCCGTTATACGACAAGAAGAAGAAGAAGATAATGACCTGCTCAGACAAGTGTTGATCGTCGTAAAACAAGAAGTTCGATTGCTCTGGAATTTTTGTACAAGTGTCGATCGCCATTAAACGACAAGAAGAAGAAGAAACCGGCATGAATGACCTGCTTAGTCAAGTGTCGATCGCCGTTAAACGACATGAAGAAAAAGGTTTCCATTAAACAATAAGAAGATTTCTGGAACCGCTGGTGGTGGTCTTCTTTAGGTTTTTTATTCTATGAGGCTGACATGGATACTTAGATGGTGGATGTGTTTTGTCCTTCTGGAGCCTGGCTTCGATTAGAAATAAATTATTATTTGGTAGAATGTCATATTCAATGTCTTTGTGTTGTTGTGTAGCGGTGTAGGAATAAAGCAGGCTGTGAGATCGTATAGAATGGTTGTGCCTTGAAAGCATCCAACTGGTCTATGTGGCTTTTGCCAGGGGGAGAGAAAAAGAAGGGAATCAGTGAAGTGTGAGCTGTTGTAATGCTGCCAGGTTGCATAAGGCTATGTCCACACAAGAACGTAAACAGGTAAATTAAAATCCCCCATTTTTTTAATACCGTTTGCCCAGTGCCATCGACATGGCTGTGGCGTTTTAGGTACCCTGGAACAATATTTTTTGAGTGCGGGTTCCAGAGTGGAAAGTTTCTGTTCCTGTTGCCATTTCTATGTAGACGGCTATGGTGGAGTACAACGGATTTGTTTATATCCACACAACCAAACCAAAAGCATGTGGCTTATACATATGGGTGAACAATGAGACATTTCGTCTCGTGAGTCACCGGTCCTGTATCAAATACAAGCAAGTGTTCCTGTCTCCATTCTTCCCCCATTCTACGCATTCTGCGCATCATGGAGGCGGCAGATGACTGGGGCATGCCGCGCATGCTACATTACACACATTTCACGTTGCTCAAGATTGGCCATGCTGTGGGTCATTATCCAGACAATGTGACAACAGGCTATACCGGGTGTTAAGCCGCGGGGGCCCATGCGTGTGCATCAAACCCGGCAGACTGCATGTAAACAGCGGGGACACGGATGCAACCGAACCGGCAGGACGCATGTTAATCCGCAAGACCTGGATAAGAACAAACCGCCATTCCGCGTGTTAATCCATGGACATCTGGATACGCTCATTTTTGGTAGCTATGGACTTTGCACCCTACCGACGACTCTCGACAGAGAGAGGGCACCTGTGCCTACCTACCGTTCATTCAAAGAGTGGGCATACAGCGCCACTTTAGGGTGGACAGCTCAGTGTATAGCCACTGGAGTTGTTGACTCAGTACTAGCTAATGGACTAATGCTCCAAAGTTGTGTGAATTCTGGGTCATAATTCACACACATTGTTGACTTTCTGCATGTATCAAATTGTCATGCAGAGAATGATGCTTTGTCATTTGTCCTGTATACGTGGACTCTTCGGGTAAGTTTGTTGTTGGTTGCCACATATTATATTATCCACTCTACAGGACAGAACCAGATTTTTTTTTTTTTAATATTCATTATATTTTATTTCTACAAAAATGTATTTTTTTTTCCAATTCCTTGTCATTAATTAGTCATGTTTGAAGGATTCTAGACAGAAAATGACTAAACAAATAATACATTACTTTAATAAAAAAAATCTTAAAATGTTCCCAGTCTTTATTATTATTATTATTATTATTATTATTATTATTATTATTATTATTATTATTATTATTATATTGTCAGATATATCTGGTATATTGGCAACCACAAAAACTGACACTGAATATACAACGAGGGTTGACAATTACTCAGTGATTCCGCATACAACGCCATACAACATGATGTCATTCTGTTGAGCACAGCAAACAATCCGGACAAGACATGATGTATGACCATTTTCTCAAAAAGAACAAAATTACAACAAACATTTCTTCTTCATCCGCACTTTGGAGTCAGGCGGGCCTATACATAAAGTAATACATGTATTACCGCCACCCTTTTTTTTAAATTGTCTTCCCCTCTTTCCCTCTCTGTGTAGAGATGAGTGTGCTGCCATCTAGTGATGGCTTGCTATTATCAAGATAAGAAAGTCAATTACCTTCGGACACTAGAGGACAGCACAGAGTAAAACATTGTTTCGCAATCTATAAGATGATACATACGGCCAAATTACCATTGCTTTGTGTTTTTGCATGAAACTGTTGAATATTGGGGTCCAGGCCAGTCCTGCAAAGCCTGCATGAGGCCCTGGCGACTGGAGCATAATACATAATGTGTGGCCCTCGGGGGGAGTCCCATATTTTGCACAACTCCAGGGGTCTCAATCTTCATAGTTCAGACTATTCTCCCCCAAAAAATTTGGGGGCTTGTCCCTCAGACTGGCCCACTGCACAAAGAAATAGTCAACCACCACCATCTTGTCTTCACTCATGGAGTCAGTGTCAGCGAGGACGTAGTGTTGCGCTGTGTAGCTCGAAGACAGACTGCCCAGCAGGCGGATATGGTGTGTCCCCCTGAGCCCGCTACGACCAGAACACTCACTAGTCCCTTCTTTCTGGGTTTGCACCTCGTTCCCAATTTGACTACGAAAACCAATCTGGTGATTAATAAAATGGCACAAAGTAAACACAGCAAAACACACTCTTCTTCTTCTTCTTCTTCTTCTTGTCGTTTAGCTAACATGTTTAGTGTTTGGTTATGCAAGTCTTCTTCTTCTTCTTGTTTAACGGCGATCGACCGACACTTGTCTAAGCAGGTCATTCACGCCGGCTGCTGAGCAGCACAACTCCTTATATTCTGTCACAATAGTCCTGCTCTTTTGAGTCAGCCTTCTTTGAATCTACTCTGTCACAGTACACTCCTTATATCCTGTCACAGCTGGTCTCTTCCTCCGCTCCACTCCTCCTCACCTCTGTAGGGTCTTCCTCACTTCTCTCTTTACATGTCTTTTGTGTCATCCTTCTTTGAATCTACTGTCACAGCACACTCCTTTATATCCTGTCAAAAAAACATATGCTTGCAAGTACCTCCTCTGGCCTTCGGTTAGGAGACTAGTCAAATCAAGGTGAACCATATGAGACTCAAACTTCATCAATCAAATTTCCATAGCCCTTGCTTTGTTCTCAGATTGTAAAAAGCAATGTTGCATCAGAGTGAGGGCTGGCTCATGACAAGTACATTGAGACATCATTTTACATCATGTGTCCTGGTATGTCTCTATAAACAATGGGCAAGGTGAAATCCTCTTGTGAAACAAGAAGAAGACAGTTCCTGTCTCCATTATTCTCCCATTCTACATGGAACTTCATTACCTCCTAACTAACATTAACATTAACTCCTAATTAACGATTAGCCGGTTGTATTTGATAAAACTTGGAAAAACATCCTTCTCCGGCTTTTCTCCCCGACTCTTCATCCCAGTTTCCGATTTAATCCTGTCACTATCCCTCTCAATAAAGAATGAAAAATGGCGCTTGTGCCCAAAAAATAACTAAAAAAACAAAAATTCCATGTTCAAGAGCCTGAACGGAGTTGTCGCTGAGCTTTTTACTAGGGGTGCATAATATTTATTCATTAATAATATTGCACTTTTTAAATTAATGTGAAAAACATATATTATCGCCGTGAACTCAAGTTGATGTAATATATTTTAATTTA
>OMKY01210043.1:0-12359 GCA_900302395.1 Bregmaceros cantori | reverse complement strand
CCGCCATACACACACCCACACACGCGGGATTATTCCCCGCGAATGAAGCGCTAGCCTTGCTGGTTGTGCGAGTCGATTCTTCTCCCAGAAAACCGGAGAAGGATATGTTGCGTTCCATTTGCTTTCCGAGTCGGTGCGTCCGATGTAATGCCGCTTTCAGATTGGTCCAGTAAAGCACGTTACTGGTATGGACCAATTCAGTAAAAGCATTAACGAGGATGTTTCGACTCGTAACGTTAATGGAACGCATTTGCTCCAACACTGACGCTCCGGAGCTAAGCGGCAAAACAGGGGAACGGAGCGCTGGATGCACCGGCCGGCCGGAGAGCGCCGCGCTCTCCTCCCAGAGCCCCAAGCTCTCCTCTCCCGGACTGGTGAAGGGACGGATCTCCACCAACCACCACACACCACCCCCCCTCTCCCGTGCCTTCGGAGATCCCGGAGTGCTCCGGGAGGTGCAGGGACAGGTCCGCGGAGTAGGGGCGGCCTCCGCCCGTCCCTTCGCCTCCCGGGGAGCAGGAAGGGAGGCGCGGACACCACCACACAAAAAGGGAGGCTACCGCACGTGCAGACACACACGCACACACCATGGCAGGCGAACATTACGTGCTAACACATGGGATCCCGATCAATTTTCTCTTCTATATTCCCCTCCCCACACTTTCAAACTCTCCCAACTTTTAAAGCTTCTCCGTCGCCTATGCAGTCGGTGCCACAGCAGAGAGGGAGACCTGACGTGCTGCGGCGGAAACGTATAGACGTTTGTAGTGCATATAATCTCCTCCATGGCACTACAAGGGGCAAGCCACAGACCCGGTTCACTTTTTAATGGTAATAAATACATTTGTTGTCGGGGGGAAGTGGGGATTTAAAGCGGAGGGGTGGGGGGGGACTCCGCCGCACGTCTCCTCCCGGCGTCCGCGCTTCCCTTCCCCCAGTGAGGGCTCCGCGGACCCCGTCCCTCCACCTCACGGAGCTCCGAAGGGACGGGGTCCGCGGAGCTCCGGGGACCGTGGAGGGTGGAAAGGAGGCGCGGACCCCTCGCTGCTTCCTCCGGTTACAAGCCTCTGCCATTCCTGAACACCACCGTGTAGTCTCTCGGTGAAATTTCCCCAGCCCAGTCAGCAGCAACTCTCTCAAGTCACATGACATGATGCGGCAGCAGCGGCGCGGCATGCGCGGCAGCAGCGGTGCGGCATAGGCGAAATCATAGCGCCTGAAGCCCAAGACGCGCCACTCAGTTCGCCCAAGAAGCCCAATTTGCGGGGCTTGGCTCCTAACCGTTTACTTTACATGTAATTTATTCGCTCTGGAAGCCCAATTCACGTGGGGTTACATCTATGTGTTGCCATCAGTGCTTTCAACTGATATTATTTCTCAATCAGTTCGTTCTGAATAGAAACAGACTATAAGGTTTCCGTTTATGAGTTCCACCAAAGAATTGACGTACCCAGTCAGAAAAAAATACATTGGCTGTGTCTGAAATCGCTTCCTAACCTAGCCTCTGGATAGGGCACTGACTATATAGTCCACTATATAGTCGAGATTTCGGACACTGTTAACTTACGTCACCGCTGTAGCATAGTGACGTCATTGCCTGTCGGCATTGGCCGTAGCATTCGCATGCTTTTTTTAATAATAAATGTATACTTTATCACAGAAAATCAATTGTACTCACATTTATAATTATTTGCCGCCGTCGGTTGCTGCTGCGTCCTGACGCCATCCTCCATTGTTTTTGTTTTAGAGAGCGCGCGCCGTCTTCTTCTACGTTTTAATTACTCTAATGCGTCTCGCAATGCATTATGGGTTATATTTCTCCGTCTAGGGTACTTTCGATGCTCACTACATTTCGCGGTGCATTGTGGGATACTTCCAGTGCCCTATATGGGGCACATGGAGAATTCGGACACCCCTACAAAATGGCGTGCGCCCCATATAGTGCCCTATATGGGGGTTAGGGGGCGATTTCGGACACAGCCATTGTTCTCGGAATGGTCAATTTTGTTCCTGTCAGCTGAAACAATTCAAGTTCAATTCAAGTTGGCTTTAGTCATGGGCACAGTTGGGAAGGGAAGGCGCATGGCGGAGCTGGGGACACCAATGGGACAGACCGCG
This sequence comes from Bregmaceros cantori, assembly GCA_900302395.1. Lineage (NCBI taxonomy): Eukaryota > Metazoa > Chordata > Actinopteri > Gadiformes > Bregmacerotidae > Bregmaceros > Bregmaceros cantori. The sequence continues at coordinate 10,241 of OMKY01210043.1, read as the reverse complement.
CCATGCTTCAAAACGAAAACTTTGAGGAGCGAAATAAAACCGATATTAACCAGTTATGATTAATTTTAAATAAGTGTTTCTGTTCCAGAACATACAACTAATAACGTTTTGTTTCTGTTCCCTGGAAAATACAAAAAGTTCCTGTTCTTCGTTCCTTGAACCGGTTCAAAGCCCTGGTTAACATTATGCATTTATTTGCTCAAACAGTAGTTGGTAGGCTGGGAGCACAGCCTTTTAAGTCAGAATATGTGTGAAAAGTTGAAACAAAGTGAAACAAAGGAAAAACATCTGAAATCACCCTAATTAAAAAAAAGAAAGTTATTATGCCATGATTTCACCAGGACAGTCCACTTCGGTGTAGATTTTAAAATGTGTTTTTCTCTGAACCTTTAAAATTGACGCCTTGAAATTTCAATCATGGAGTCATCATCATAGAAATTGCTAGTAATCGAGATACAATCATGTGCAGTAATTAAAAATCTCTTATTCTATAAATAGTAGGCATTTTCATGCTGGCATTGTGGCGCTGAAACATACAGTCTTGTACATGTGGCTTAGTCTCACAGCACACGCAGCTGTCGTAAGATCGCTTCCCCTCAACGACATAAGTATGCTGCAGGTCTACCTACCCGCTCTCACGTCCCCCTTCACACTAATCCTGTCAGTAAAATGGAAAAACTGCACTCACATTTTTCTGGCATGTTCCTTTCTACAACTTTACTGTATCTGGAAGGGAATTGGTCCGTTCCAATTGCCATATTTTCAATCCTTATTAATTGTTTGTTCCATTTCCTCCCAGAAAAATACATTTTTGAGGAATCTTTTACAAATGTCGTTTTATATCGAATCGCCGGTAAACTGTTAAATTTGCTCTGTGCTGCAACCTTACAGGAACTCGAGGAGGGCCTGGCCGAGCAGAAGAAGTTGCTTCAGTCGGTGGCCAGTCAAGGGGAGGAGATTCTCTTCCAGCAGGCTTCCCCATGCACTGTCAGGTAGCTTCCCCTACCTGTAACAGAGCGCCTCTTCTTTCATGCTGAGATCCTCGGGTATAAATATATATCTTGTGCACAGATATATATTATATACAGCTTTTCTAGTCAGCTTTGTTTTAGATTAACCAGTGTTTAATATCCTTATCTGGACTCACCGCCTGGAGGCTTGGTTTTGCTTTGAGAGTGCTGTGAAGGTCGAGGAACCCGTGGCAGGCTCGCTGTCTCTGGGTTTTTTTGGAGACTTGAGGTGGTGTGGCCATTCACCAAATTTCTCGCAGAGCTGCTCCTGGATCCTCTTCCGACACGCGCAAAAAACAAAACAAAGTGCTCTCCGTTTCTGATGCTAAATATTATTGGCACCAAAAACACTTCTGACACCAAATGTTATGGATATTTGAAAGGTAATAAGGTAATAAGGTAATAAAACTCACCAGTAACCTTGGTGAGTTCAGATAGGGAGGAAGCACACTGGTTGAATGGGTCTCAAGAGGTTTATTGAAACCCAAAATGTATAAGGAGGGACAGATCAAACAGCCAGTGTCTGTCAGGATGTGCTGTCTGGAAATTCCCATGTTTCACAGAAACGTGCTATCTAATATAGATAAGTGATGGTACATGTTATCAGAACTAATGCATGTCTTACACGTCGAACACATCAATCATGTCCCATTATGACCCAAGAACATGACCTGTTTTAGACCTGTTTACATAATGCATACATGTGTACGTGGCAATGAGTGGAAAACACATTTGTACTTGATCATTTCTATTACACTGGCCTCCCCAAAATGGAGAAACGTAGCCAGGGGTGACAGGGCCTTTATGGCGGGTGCCTCAAAGCTTTGGAAGGAGCTACCATGGTATGTCCACTCAGCGCGATTGATTAAAGTTTTTAAATTATTCTTGAAAACTCACCACTCCTCCCTGGCTCTACGAGGACTTTTAGCAAAGGTTTTTAATAGAATTTTATTGGATACGATTGCTCTTTGTTTACTGCTTCTCTATTGTGTTTTTATTTGTTGGAATGTATTTTATTTTGGTGTTCTATCTATCATTGTACAGCACTTTGGCCAACCACTGTTGTTTTAAATGTGCTCTATAAATAAAGTTTGAGTCGAGTCTTATCTTGCCCAAGCAGCATGGAAGCCTTCTCGGCCCAGGTGCTGGCAGAGAGAGAGGTCCAGGCGTCGCAGGAGCAGTTCCGCCTCAGGTGGGAGAGTCTCCGGCTGGAGCTGAGGACCAAACTCCAACTGCTGCACAAGACACTGGAACAGGAGCTCAAACAGGTAGGTTTCTGCTCCTGAGGATTACACATTAAAGGGGAAACATATGAAATTTACTCCAGTATAGTGGTAGATGGTGGAGGTACATCTCTATCTTGGCTAAGAACTTCCAAAAACCTCTAATGCAAATATTGTAATCACAAAACGAGATTGCAAACCTCCCCCAAGGCCATTTTTTGTGAAAAATCCTTTTAAAAAAGAATCCTGGATCCGGAGCGTGATGTTGATCGTCTCTGAATTGTTCCTAGAAACCATTCCCATCTCTGGTAAAAAATGTTTTTAAAAAAATCACGTGAGTTATTTTGTATACAGACAAACAAACCAACTGTCAGAAATATTCTGCACAACTAACCCTTGATAGCTCGAGTACATGTTAATTCCGGTACTTAAGACCTTACATGCATTGTAATTTTGCACATATAATGGTTTTTCTACACACTAAGGGTGGCTAAGATAAAGACAACCCAACATGCAGGGCTGTGCTTAAAGGAAAAACCCACCAAGAATTCATACTGAAATATGCTCTCCCCTCAGTACTTTGTTAGCAAGCCTCAACCCCAGGAAGCCAAATGGGGGTGAAGATAGAAGCAACTGAAAATCACTGCATTCTGTTTTGTGCATCCAAACATCGCTCATATGACAACTGACATTGTTGTCTTTAGTTGTAAAGCACACGTTTGTGTACATCCGGGCAGCCTTAGATTGTCCGCCTTTTGAGATGTTTGTTATGGATATGTTTCAGGAATTCCCCAGGGCTTCTGGGGTGAGCCCACCAGGATCTCAGCCCTGTGACACATCTTCGATCAAGGCTTTGTTCCTCAGCTTCAGACACCCCCTGGAAGACACAGGAGTAACACAGGTCTTTAGTCATTCCTTCTTGACGACATCTCGTCACAAAATGGCACAAAAACATGCTTGCTTCATACAATAGTTTAATGCTAAGCTTCCATACATACACTGAAGATGATTATAAAGGAAGTTTTTTTATGCAAACCCACACATATAGAGGTCACTGTGTTCAACCCCAAATTCTGTGTTTATATTGCTCAGTAAATCTGTGAAGAACAAAAGATTAAGAACAAGACTACAAATAGCAACCAAAAACTAAACATTAAAATTCATTAAAATGGGGCTGGCAGTGTGGCGCAGTCGGTTGGACCGCTTCATCCAGGCCCATGCACTCTTAGAGTCACAACGCATGCAGCTGTTACGAGATCGATTCCCGTCTCTGGCATAAGTATGTTGCTGGTCTTTTAGGGTAATATGGACCTATTCTACACCAGGGAGGAAAATATTATTCTTAGCTCGTGCAGCATGCACATATACGTCAAATGTATTGTCATACAAAATTCCAAGAAATTGTTTTGTAAAATAATGAATGGATTGTATTTTATTGCTTAACTGATTATCAGTGAATCTTTGACATCTCTAGTCTGTATGTGCACAGACTCCCCAGAAGATGGAGCAGCAGCTATATACGGCCGTCTCGTCCACTTCGTCTTGGCTGGACAACGTGGACAACGCTCTTTTCTCTGGTGAAACGCCACGAGCTGACAACCCTGAGAGATGCTTGGAGAAGCTGGAGGTGAGGGAGCATGCTGTTACAACACGTATGCCACAATAGCATGGCAAGTTGTGGGTTCACTCCACCCCAAAGACAGCTTTCGGATTTAGCATTATTCACCTCAAGAAGGAAGATAAGTAAGCCTGCGTTCTGGCTGGTCTTTGATCACCTGTGAATTTTGAATATATACTGGATATATGTACTGGCTATCATTCTAACTATTCTCGGCTGGTGAAGCTATGCTGGATTGAGTGCTGTCCTTAGCAAGACACCAAGATGTTAAGCTAAGACATATCTCCATGAACATCTTAAATTGATTATATATTTCATGGTTGAAATTGATTTAATAATTCCACAGCACCCGCTCAACCTCTGACACAACCACTGACTTTTATCTTCTTTCCAACAGAACTTGGAAAGCGGGGTGCGCGATGTGTGTGAGGAGGTGCGTCACAGCCAAGCAGTGTTGGACAGACCAGGGCTGTGGGGTCGGGAGGAACTCCCCCTGGTGGCCGACGTCATGGATTGTCTAAAGGAGCGCCTGTCTGTTTTGGGCTCAGCTCTCAGCCGTCACTGCGAGCATGTGCGGGCAAAGACGCACAAGCTCACAGCTTATCAGGTATCAACTGTTTGATGTTATTCAGTATTCAAGGGGCATGTGAAAGCATTTATTTGTATCTGTCATTCATTAGAATCAGAATTTTAAAATGGTTTGTTTTTTTAATATTCACAGACGGAGTTGCAACTTCTGCAAACTGGATTGATTGAAACCAAGTGCCACATCCTCCAGACCTTGGCTGAAGCTACAGATAAACCTGCATCAAAACAGCTGGAGGTGAAGATTACTTTTACGATTACGATTACTAAACCAAGATGTTACAGTTGGCCAGGGCGGCCTGCAGCATGGTGTGATTATTATTGTTGTGGCCCTCGGTGAAAATGAGTTTGGCACCCATTCATTGGATTCCATAACCAGGATGAATAGCATCACCCATAGTGTGCACTGTGAAGGAAATAATGTGCTTGCCTGAGGGTGGGATATATTAGATTCAGACTTGATGGGATTCTGATCAATTGCCTCTTGTTAGGGTCACATATGGATCAGTATTGTACTGAAGGCTGAGTCTCTCATCTGGATAACCAAGAATGATAAACTAACTAACAAACTAGCTAACAAACTAGCTACACCAGGAAGCAGGGCTTGAAAATGGAATTATTTAATTAAAACGATCCATTCCGAACAGTTCAGGTAGGCCTATGTGTAACGTTTTCGTTCTCAGAACCATACCAACACGAAAATGTTGACAAGTTCGGAATGCAAACATTTAGTTCGTTCTTAAAGTTCCTCATACTCTGCAATGTTAAGTTTAGTTATTGTTCATACAAAAAAATATTTGGTGGACTTTCAAACTTCAGTGCAACACTGCAACTGTACTGTAACGTCAAAACTGGCTTTAAAACGCCATTACATTCGCTTCCCCGTCTGTCCACAAGATCGAGCCCCAGATGCATGGGGATTGATGACTGAAAGTTGGATGGATGCACAACCAGAAATAGTCTCCCAGACTATTTCTGTCAGGAATACCATCATGAAGTGTCCTCCAAGGCAGACGTAGCTGTGAAACATTTTGCCGTCATATCATCCGAGTGTAGGAGTGTCCTGCAATGAGGTGCACTGATCGCCGGCACCTGCGTCACGCCCGTGTACTACTCACCATTGAGCGGACCGCAGCACTCCTCTGATCATTTAGGAAGGATGTGGTGTTCCTTGGTGAGACCTGAGGTCCAGCGGCACAGGGCTCTTAGTAGTTCCACGAGTTAACTCCAAATCGCATGGAGAGGCCACATTTAGCTTCTATGGCCCTCAACTATGGAGTGGTCTTTCGGAGGCCCTCAGGGCCATGGAGACTGTGGATGTTTTTAAGAAGAAGCTCAAGACACATCACTTTTATCTGCCTTATAACTAGGATGTTACTGTCATCGGTACATCAGCCAACTGTATTTGTTTGCGTCTGTGTCCATGGTTGAGTGTGTGCCAGTATGTTTGATTTGGGAGGTTGTGGGTAACGTTGTTCTGTTCGATGCTCTGTTTCTTTGAAGCACGTTGTGTTGCTCTGCATGAAAAGTGCTATACACATTTTACAAATAAAGTTTGAGTTTGAGAAAACCAGTGCCTTCTGTGCACTGAATGAGTTCTGTTCTCAACACTGGTCATTCTGTGATGGTAAGGTGATCGGTGAGGCCGAGGACAACTTGAAGGACTTTGAACAGCGGATCACAGAACTGAAGAATAGAGGAACCACACTGCAGGCCGACCAGCCATCCACCAACAAGCTTCTCAAGCTGCAGGTACTGTAACCACAGCTGCTAACAAATATTATGTAGCTCATAAGAACACGCTCAATATTGACCAAAATCTGTCCATATATGACGCTACACTGAGAGATGCAATACTAACTTGAATACTGATGATCCAATGCACAAGAAATTGCAGAGAATGTATGTATCATGAGAATCCGAAGGGAGCGTTATGTTCTAAGATGCCACCTTCCAAGGGGCCCTCACCCCAAGTGCAGCTGGTAATCTGTAGCTTTAGAGAGCAACAGCAGTGGTGTGCATCCAAATTCCAAGTCATCATAGCGTTTGCAAAGACTAAATTATGGGTAGTTGGGGGAACTACCCATATTCATTCATGTTACTAGTTTCCAGAGATGGGCAGTAACGCATTACATTTACTCAGTTACAATTTTTTTGAGTACTTCTTTACTTTTGGAGTACATTTTTCACGAGCTACTTTCTACTTTTACTCAAGTAAATTTGAGGTGAAAAAAACTACTTTTTACTGAGATGTCAGTAAAAAGTACTCGGTACATTAACTCTGCCTTTAGCGACACCCGTTGGTAACTGTTGCCACATTTTTTGATGTCATATCTCTCTCTTGGGCGCTTTCTCGCTCGCTCGCTCGCTCTCTTTCTCTTGGTGTCTCTCGCTCTCTCTCCCACTCGGTCTCTGTCTTTCTCTCGGCCTCTCTCTCTCTTGGGCGATCATTTTTTTTCATTCATTTTTTGAATTCATTTTTTAAACTGAAAGTTACTCAGTACTTTCGCTACTTAAGTAACTTTTTTGTGGAATACTTTTTTTACTTTTACTTGAGTAACTATTTGGATGACTACTTTTTACTCCTACTTGAGTAATATTTTGCTGAGGTAACAATACTTTTACTTGAGTAATTCTTATGGCTACTCTGCCCATATCTGCTAGTTTCTGATGTGTTCCGATCACCATCATGCAGGATTCCTTTGAAGAGCTGGTGATGGCAGTGGGCTCACGGCGCAGTGGGCTCAACCATAACATGGCTCTGAAGGAGCAGTATGAGCGTGCCCTGCAGGACCTGACAGACCTGGTGGACACGGCCCAAGACAAAATGGCCACCGACCACAGAATCGTGGCCAGCTCAGTGGACGACGTCCAGACACTGTTGGACAAGCATAAGGTGTGTAAAATAGCCGTATGTGCGAATCTTATGTGTTAGAATTGTCTTGTGTTAGGATAGCCATATGTGTTAGAATGGATTGGGGGATCAGAGATCAACCCACCCAGGCTAGACCCCAATGTCTAGCCTGAAGAGACAGAACCAACGCATAGTCCACACATCGCACATCATAGACATTTGCATTGGGTCTGGTAAAACCAGGGTCGGAAAACGTAAAAAAAAACATGTCAATCAAATCGTGTTATCCAGTCACACCGCAGGGTGGGACAAGCGGCGTAGAGGCGTGACAACCAAACTCCGCCCATGTCTCATGTAGCCCGTACAAACTCCGGGCCCGTCCACACTGATTGGGCGATTGAATCCGTATCGACAGCTTGCCTGATTTTCCCAGACCCAATGCAAGCCTATAGTGATGTGCGATGCGTGGATGATGCGTTCGTTCTGGCTCGCCAGGCTACCCAAAGTCATGGAGCCAGCTCCAGCTCTGCCTCTCCGTGTTCCCTAATGCCTGAATGTCCTACTGTGTGTGCAGGAATTCTTCCAGGGTCTGGAGTCTCACATGATCCTCACCGAGACCTTGTTCAGGAAGATGGGTGGTCCCGTGCTGCCCAGAGACAGCCAGGCTCTACAGGACACCCTGAGCCCTGCTCACAGTGTGTTACATACTGCCCACAGCAGGGGCGTACAGCTGGAGGCACTCCGAGAGGTGAGGGCAGCGAGATTATAGAGCTGACCGATATTGCCGAAAACGGTTACCATGCAATGCCGTGCAGTTGACCTCGCTATCGGTACATGTTATGTAATAATAATGTATAGATAGTCTTGATAAAGAAGTAAGCGGAAATCCACTGCCCTCTCGTGCCAAGGTTTGTCATGCCATATCTATAAAAGACACTTTTACCATGACCCACTAGAGGTCAGAGGTAAGGGTCGACCGATACAGGTTTCTTAATGGCCGATACCAGTTTTGTTCCATCACCCTTGATGGAACCGATGCCCGATATGGACTGCCGATTTCCTTAAGCCGATATGGGTAACAAACTTAATACTTACTTTACTTAATATCAAATTGAGGTAGATCTTGTTACAAGTAATATTAAAAAATAACAATAACAAATAATACAAAAATAAAGTAACTTTATTTTAGTTCAGCGTACTTTTGTCACGTATTTTGTCAGCGCTGCAAGGTGAACCGCTATAAAGAATTGCCCCGCAGTGGGACAATTTTCTGAAAATTACGCCCAGTGCGGATCAGCCAAACCACACGTGAATCAGCCGATACGATACACTTGAAAAACGCAAATATCGGCCCGATATATCAGCCGGCCAATGTATTGATCAAACCCTATTCAGTGGGGGGGATAGAATGTCAATGACCCTGATATAAAGGCACATATGACTGTTAGACTGCTGCAAAACAGTGGCCGTGTCCGAAATCGCTCCCTAACCCCTAGCCCCTAGATAGGGCACTGACTATATAGTCCACTCAATCTCAGCGACGAGATTTCGGACACTAGAATCGGCACTGTTAACTTACGTCACCGCTGTCGCATAGTGAGTTTTATAATAAATGTATACTTTATCACAGAAAATCACTTGTACTCACATTTATAATTATTTGCCGCTATCGATTGCTGCTGCGTCCTGTCGCCGTCCTCCATTGTTTTTGTTTTGGAGCGCGCGCGTCGTCTTCTTCTACGTTTTAATTAGTGTAATGCGTCTCGCAATGCATTATGGGTTATATTTCTCCGTCTAGGGTACATCCGATGCTCACTACATTTCGCGGTGCATTGTGTGATACTTTCAGTGTCCTATATGGGGCACATGGAGAATTCGGACACCCCTACAAAATGGCGTGCGCTCTATATAGTGCCCTATATGGGGGTTAGGGGGCGATTTCGGACACAGCCATTGTGTCTAATAGATACAAACTGGACAGTTGAATCATGCCATGTTGCATTGGCCTCTTTCATGTTTGTTTTAATAGCCCTGTGCTCTAGACTTCCCTTTCTTAACTACGGGTCTGAGGACCACTCAGGGTTCACGGGGACACCCCAGGGTGTCCGGGTCCGAATATGCATTTACCACAATACACCCTTCCACCAGCTGGGAGCGGTAAGAGAAATGAAATGGCACTGGCAGAGTTTCATTTTTAACTAGCACCAAGATACACATTCCCACAGCAGTTTAAAGTGATCCTATCCATTTTTTAATAATATGCATTCACAGTATTCCAAATGTTACTGCTTACTATATTATTGAGTTCCAGATTAAAAAAAATGGCTATATCCCTCAGAAAGAAGGGGTCCCCGAGTTACTTTAAGCCAGGAAAAGGTAGAATCGTGCACAATGGCGATGTGCAATTTGTGGACGATGCATTGGGTCTGGCTTGCCAGGCTAAGGAAAAGGGGTGAACAGCTTGGGGTGAAAAAGGTTAAAAAAAACCCTGTCAAACTATCAGCATTGTGCATTGTGCTCTAGGCGTAAATGACTTCCTAAAGGGTTAATTCTTCAACATGACATGCTGTGGATCACAGTCATTTTCCAAGATACTGTGCATGGTGACTCTACTACAACCAGAGTATTTGACTATCACAGAACCTGCCTTCTTCATCAATATGCCAAGCCTGTCCCACTCCGTCAAGCTTCCTTCACGGGATAACATGAAGATGTTATGCTGGTGTGTGTTGAGTTACAAAGCTTACAATGTCATAGATGCTGGCGCCCGCCTGTAAAGTAAATCCCTATTGCTGTTTGCCGAAGACAAAGCCGGTGGGTGGCGTGTGTGAAAGTTGCCGTGACAACTGGGAGAGTCGCCAGACGTTCTCAGCGAGGGCGTCTAGCGAGCGCGGCGAAACAGCCGACGTGACAGACGCTAATATCCGATACCCTGCAGCGGGGGATGGGGG
>OMKY01210040.1:0-12434 GCA_900302395.1 Bregmaceros cantori | reverse complement strand
TTTGACCCGTGACGTGTTCTCAAAGGCTGCTATATTGCACTTTATATACACATAGATACACATATTATCGCCATGGGAGCGCAACTGTGGCCGAGTGGATAGAGAGCGCGTCCCCCAAACCATAGGTCGAGCAGTGCCGCAGGTTCAAATCCCTTGCCCGGCTTCATCCCAGTTTCCGATTTAATCCTGTCACTCTCAATAAAGAATGAAAAACGGCGCTTGCGCCCAAATTATAACTTAACGAAAAACAAAAAAAAAATACTATCGCAGTGCCTTTTGTGTTTCTTTGTAGCACTTCATAATACGTGTCCGCATTTGAACATTAGTTACGCATTAGCTAAGCATTAGTTAAACCATCATTTCAACCTTAGTTAACCCTTAGTTAAGCATTACATCTTAATTATTTCGCATTACTTAATCATTAACTAATGATTTTCAGACCAGCCCTCACGCATTAAGCATGGCTTCAGACCTGGCATGACCAGACCCAACACACCGTAAACCAGATTACAGTCTGAAAATCATTAGTTAATGATTAAGTAATGCTAATTAACTTAACTAAGGGTTAACTAAGGTTGAAATGATGGTTTAACTAATGCTTAGCTAATGCGTAACTAATGTTCAAATGCGGACACGTATTATGAAGTGCTACCAATATCTCTTATGCACAAAGGTGATTCTTATCATTTATATCTGTGCTTAATACAAGTACTGTTGACAGTACTGTGAACATATCTGTTGATATGTTACAGACCTAGGATAGGTACAGCAGTTGAATTCATGTTTCGAGGATCACATAAAATCAATGTAATTATATTATAAACCATATATCAAATTTGTTCTTCAAGTATGTAAGTAAAACTGCTACCTCATCATTCAAGTTATAGGAAATAACGTTTTCGGAATAGGATGTTTTTGCAAAATGAAACCCAGGCAGAGTAATTAATCAATAGATTGTTATATAGTTTATTCAACAGAGAATACCGGAAGGAACACATATTTGTTATGAAATCTTGCTATTGTTTATTTCCTTGAGCAACAGCCCAATGGCTGAGGTGGGAGCGAACATGATGTATGGTTACTACGGTTTACCTATTGGAGCAAATACTATTCGATACCATCTTGAAATCAGATGCACCAGCACTGCAATAGTTGCTATGTAACCTAATGGGCACACTCATCTGAGGCACACAGCATAGGGTGCACCTCCATATTCCAAAATATTTGTATTCTGGAAATGCAGGTTTTAAATTTCAATGTCCTATAATTGCTGCAGCAAAAAGACGACATAACATGATTTGCCTTTCTGTTCCATTCAACAATGAATGCCCGTTATCATTGTCATCCTCACGAATCATCATCCACTTCCTCTCGTTGCTGTAAAATGATGAGATTGACGCTAAGTCGCTGAAAGCATTTTTATTTGCTCTGTGTCTGGCTGAGTGTTGGTGGTTGTCTGTCTGGCGGTTTTCATTTTTCTCTCTCTCTCTCTCAAAATCACACTTCACTAATGTTTAGTGCTCAATATGTTCTATTGGGCTTAATATTTGTAATACAAAAGCGGTTTTGTGTTGTCTTTACAATTCTAAGAATTTATTTCCAACAGTAAATGAAATTTGAAGTTATTGGGACTAAAAACTTTAATGCTTTTTCTGAAAAAATATGAATGAAGAATTGGATGCTGAGTGCCAGTGCATGGCGATAGAGTGATTACACATAATGTTCCAGAGGTGAACTGGACAGCGCGTTTGAATTGTTGATGCAAATCACCCACGCATCATAATGAGCCTATAAAATGTGATGATGATTAGCGATCCATATCCTCTCTAACCCCAGTCTGTTTTCATAAGCTTCCATCCGTTCCTCTTCTCTATCCTCCTCTCTCTCATATATTCACTTATTGAACACTATAGAGGATGGGCAATAGTATGTGATCCACACTTTTGAGATGAATTGTCAGTTTCATTCCCGCTAAATGGGTAGGGAGATAAGGGTTTATGTTTGCAGTGTTATCAACAGATATATCAAAACAATATATAAACACTTTATATATTGCTTGCCTCTCACTCTACGTTTTCTTTTCCTTTTCCTTTTTCTTTTTCCTCACTCCCTCTCATGCTTGTTTTTTGTTTGGTTTTGTATCTCTTGTCATGTTCCTCTTCATCCTCTTCATCCTCTTTGATGCGCCCACCAAGTCCGAAATTAGACAAAAAAATCAATTTCACAATTCAAATTTCGAAAACCCATCTCAAACGAAGAAAATCGATCTTCAACAAAGAGTGGGAGCCATTGACACAAGTGACAAGGCAGTGAAGTGAAACATGGCGAAAGGTGTCAATCGCTAGAATAGAAAGAACACATTGAATTATGTGCCATTGATATTGTGAACTTAATTATAAATAGACACATATGGAAATGCAAGTAGCCACCCCTTGCGTTTTTGATGGTGCTGTCAATTCTGTTAGGTGTTCTTTCAAAGAACCTGAAAGGTGTGGCTACTTTACGTGGCTAAATTTATTGGGTTTATTATCTATCAACAGAGTTTATTATGTTGGCAATGTAAGGCAATTGGAAAGACCTTCGTAACCTGCCAGTATATTCATATGCAATGAATGGGAGGGAAGGTATGCGCTGCTACCTTCTCTTTTGAAGGTGAAATGCAACTTTTAAAGTGATACAAGTTTACCTGAGCCTACGCCATTAGATATAATTTGCTGATTGATTTTCAGACAAGTCTGAGCCCTGACATAAAACAATGAAGGATAGTCCTTGAGGCAGACACACTTGTGGTAATAGCACAACCCGCTAACAAATGCACAGATAGACACCCACCGCCACAATGTGTGAGCACATGTGTTACAAATGATTTGACTAAAGAGATGCTTTATTATATCAGCTAATTATAGCAGTTTAGATGGTTTTTGCACGTCTTTGCCTTCTCGGGCTGCATGATTGATTTGAAATGGAAATCTTTTTCAGAGTACTTGAAATCATATAATACAATATACAATTTTCCTGTCTGAATCTCACAATGATTAGTTGAGCACTATGGATAATCGGGTTTGATAATAAGTTAGATGGCTGAAAAACATTGGGATTAAATATGAATTCGGAAGGATTAAATAATTGGTTTATTTTTTTTTTTTCTTCAAACAAATAAAAATTGAACCAAAAATGAAGAATGGAGATACAAATTTCAGCATGAAATGTTTCGGCAAAATCATACAGCCGTAATTCAAACTAATTTCATCCAAACACAGCCGTTGACAAAAGCACTAGATCTAATAATAAACTGCGCCCCCAGGTCAGTCTGGAGGTAGTGGAGCAGCAGTCAGTGGCTACCAGCCCTATGACCCCTCAAGTCGGCAGCGCGGCCTTCCCCTTTCCCCCTGCCGGAGAACGCTCTCCCCAGGTGGAATGCCGCTCCGTTGCCACAGCCCCCATGACACCCAGGACACCGACCGTTCCACTGGCGGAAAAGATACCAGAGACGACAGTCGCTGTTAAAGCAGAAAGCGACACCACAGGAACAGAGATGGTGAAGCGTGAATCATCAGATGGCGATTCCTCCACTTGTGAGACAGATACGCCCAGTGGTAAGACTAACAGTAATATTTTTTTTTCAGTAATATCATATCAATTAAATTACTCTGAACCATTTCATTAAATAAAATGAGTTAGGATTGACAGAGGGGAATTTGAAACAAGCTTGCCTGGATTGGATATGATCAGAAAGGGTAGCATCCTACCATCCTACCTGGAATTGTTATGGTCACAACAAGCAGAGTTAGGGGAGGGGTTACTTTTGGATTACTTTTGAGAAATGTTTTATTTCTATCAAATAATTTACTAAATATTGCAGGCGTTTAGCTCATAATATAGGTAGAATTCATCCTGAATGAAATAAATTAAAAACAACCAAAATGTCATTAAATTATTTGCTGAAAGATTATTTTCAGTAATCCAAAAGTAATCCAACATAGGATTACTTTGGGATTACTTTAAAAAGACTTTAATCAAATAATTTCAACCAATAACTTCATGTGTTTCAAATGTTTTAATTTGTTAAATTCGGGGTGGTTTCAGGCTGTAATATGAGTTGGACACCTGCAGTGTATACTAAGGTCAAGAATGAGGAAGATGCAAGAGCAATACAAGGAGAACGTTGGAATCCACGGAAGATGAGGCGTAGACTGGGTTGGAGGTGAATAGCGAAGTTGGCGAGCAGGCAAAATGACAACTAGTGAAATACATGGACTTAGCATAGGAATCAATGTGATTGGACGGTGGTTCGCGCCAATTAAAGGGAAGTTGGGTTCCTCCTACCCATGGAGCATTTAGCTGCACCTACCAGAATAATCAATAGAATCATTATCTACTAGAATTAGCAACGTAACGTGAGAGACACTGTGCTGACTGAATTTCCAGCCAAACACTGAGCAGTCCCTATAGACGAGTTTACCCGCGAAATACAGGGGGCTGGCATTTTGTTCCGCCGGGATGAAACAGACTTCCGGTGCCTTATTGATGCTAATGCCAACTCTGGTACTTGACCGAGGCCCGAGCACACAAAACAGACAAAACGCACGCCAATTCAAAATCCGACCACTAGGTGTCGTCTGTGACCGGTTACACATCACACCACTCGCTCCGTTCATAATTTTGTATAAATATTGACTGAAATACAGTCAAAATCCGACTTAAAGTTACATGTTCTTCTGGACCGATCGGCTGGCTGCTTCTACTAGTTATTACAGAAGGATGAGAAAATGGAACGAGTTGCACTGATTATTAAATCACGCGTTTGTGGGTTACAGATCCGCACGAGAGCATTTGGGTGTTGAATAGCACCCCGCAGGTTACACCCATCCGAATAGAAATATTGAAAAATTGCCAAAAACACATCGAACTAAGCATGACCAGAAGTACCCCCCGAACTCGTCTATTGTATTAACCTAGTGTCTTGTACCTCCATTTTGTTCTCCATTTGGCAGATGTGCTACTCGTCAAACAGTTTAAACTAGACAGACAGTTAAACTAGCCAGAACGTCGCATCCAGCCCCATACAGTCTTGTGCCTGTGGCTTTGTCTCACAGCGCTCGCAGCTGTCGTGAGATCGCTTCCCCTCACCGACATGTCTTGTCGTCGTACAACAAGTATGCTGCAACTGTGCTTCCGCTCTCTCGTGCCCCCCTTCACAATAACACAGTCAGTGCAATGGGAAAAATGGTGCTTGCACCCCAAAATAACTTGCAACCTGCAATGTTATCTTGGAATACCGCGGGGCTAACATATTGCCATGGTCTAGAGCAGGGGTTCTTCACCTTTTTCATCCGAGGACCCCTTTTCCTCGCTTAAAGTAACCCTTTTTTAAGGGTTATAGCTACATGCTACAAAATGCATAGTATCACTTTAAACTGCTGGTGAAACAAATAATTTTGGTGCTAGTTAAAAATTAAATTAAACATTTCCTGTAAAATTAACTGTATCATGGTAAATTAATATATCAAAACATTCAGATCCTTCGCAGACCCCCGATTTAAAACTGTAATTCCTCCTTCCGCAGATCCCTAGGGGTCCTCGGATGCCTGGTTAAGAATGGGGGGGTCAAGAGGACACATGGATGTTCATTTCCTGTGTGGTGTAGATTTCACTGTAGAGTCCACTACCTAAAAAACAGTTGCATGAGGTGCTTACTCAGCTCTTGCTCAGTTGCTTTCCTACCATCACGTACCAACCTCTAGACACAGGCACTGGTTGGCCCATAAAGAGATGCCATCCAGCGGCAGGAGACATTTGTCTGGCGATGCCAAACTACACCTGACTTTGTCTTGTGAGCAACTGTTGTATTCTGCTAGAATGAGCTCGGCATAGGGATCTGAGGATCACAAATAAACTTGCTAACAATATTGGCATGTGGTTTTTGGCTGTGTCTCAGATGTTGTTGGCTGCTTGTCAGAATTGCTCTTGGCTGTTTGTCAGATGATGGATGGTGCTTGTTTGCCAGATGCTGGTGGTTGGTTGTCAAAAGTTTGTTGGCTGTTTATCAGATTGTGGATGGTGGTTGTTTGTCAGATGCTCATGGTTGGTTGTCTGATATTGTTGGCTGTTGTGGGCTGTCAGATGTTGGTGGCAGTTAGTTAGATGTTGTTGGCTGTTTGTCAGAGGTTGTTGGCTGTTTGTTAGATGTTGTTGGTTGTTTGTCAGATGTTGTTGGCTGTTTGTCAGATGTTGTTGGTTGTTTGTCAGATGTTGTTGGCTGTTTGTCAGATGTTGTTGGCTGTTTGTCAGATGTTGTTGGCTGTTTGTCAGATGTTGTTGGTTGTTTGTCAGATGTTGTTGGCTGTTGGTCAGATGTTGTTGGTTGTTTGTCAGATGTTGTTGGCTGTTTGTCAGATGTTGTTGGCTGTTTGTCAGATGTTGTTGGCTGTTTGTCAGATGTTGTTGGCTGTTTGTCAGATGTTGTTGGCTGTTTGTCAGATGTTGTTGGCTGTTGGTCAGATGTTGTTGGTTGTTTGTCAGAGGTTGTTGGCTGTTTGTCAGATGTTGTTAGCATTTTGTCAGATGTTGTTGGTTGTTTATCAGATGTTGTTGGCTGTTTGTCAGATGGTGGTGGCTGTTTGTCAGATGTTGGTGGCTGTTTGTCAAATGTTGTTGGTTGTTTGTCAGATGTTGTTGGCTGTTTGTCAGATGTTGTTGGTTGTTTGTCAGATGTTGTTGGTTGTTTGTCAGATGTTGTTGGTTGTTTGTCAGATGTTGTTGGTTGTTTGTCAGATGTTGCTCGCTGTCAGATTTTGGTGGTTGTTAGTCAGATGTGGTTGGCTGATGGTGGCGGCTGTTTGTCAGACAGTGGTGGCTCTTAATCAGTTGTTGTTGGCTGAATGTCAGATGTTGGTGGTTGTTAGTCAAATGTGGTTGGCTGTCAAATGTTGGTGGGTGCTTGTTTTATGTAGCTCTTAGCGACATGTTGTTGGCTATTCTATGGTCTGCATCACTTGCACTTTCAAATACAGGTGCAACCAACACACAGCTTCCGAAACCTACAAAGATGTATGGTGGATTGTCCTGTGGGCCATTTTTTGCAACTTGCTTATGTGGGACAGTTAGTAGCCTAATGCTGGGCAGTGAACTATAGTGTTGAACAGTTGAACTTAATGTTAGACACATTTCCATAGTTTGCTTTTACCATAGTTTCACTGGCATCCATTAGTTTAGGAAAGGGCCAGCGCCACTGGGCTTAGGTGTTCCACATTAGGCTGTGCCCCACATTAGGGCAGTCCACCCTATTTGTACTTTTCAGACTGTGATCCATCGACCTTTGATGTAAAGACAATGACGCTGTTCACGTTGCTAAATATGGAAATCATTTTTTTAGTCCGTTGTCCTCCAGGGGCGACAGATATTGGAAAGCGTTGCTCAGGTTTTCACACACGGGCCACAGAAAGAGGCCATGATTAAAATCCTCAGCTAATAATAACTGATTATGGTTTGGCGTGGCATCAAAGGCTGTCTGCCAGCTAAGATTAAGCACTGTCATCAAATAATAAATTGTACACCGGCAATAAACCTGAGCCACAACGCTCGACAATCTGAGATGCTGAGGAGCGTTAATAGCCTCCCTCAATCACCGCCGTTTCAAACGCCACAAGGTCGTGAGCCCGGGAAATAAGTGAATGGAAATCACTGTCCCATTTAGACTCTGAATGTTACAGCACTCGCCAACAATCGAGCTATCCATAATGAATATGCAATGATGCAAGCCATTTACATTTAAAGTAAATCATATCAACACATATAAAATGTGTTACAGTTCTCACTATGAATACTACGCTAAACATATGGGTATGATGTGATAGTGGGTTATGAAAATGTATTTTCGGTGCGCATCAAGGAGGTTTGACCAGACAACCACAACACCTATTCTGTCAGAACCATGATGGAATAGCCTGATGAGCCAGAACCAACAAATCGTCCACGCATTGCGCATGATTGGAACGATCAATGGGTCTGGTAAAACCAGGGTTAAAAAACAAAGAAAAAGTGTCAATGAAATCGTGTTATCCAGTCATAGCGCAGTAGGTGGGACAAGCAGCGTGGAGGCGTGACAGCCAAACTCCACCCATGTCTCACATTGCCCATACCAAACTCCGCCCACGTCTCAACATGAATAATTCGATTGGTCAGCCCATATATGGGTCCTCATCTAGTGGCGTGCGATGCGTGGACGATTTGTTGGTTCTGGCTCGCGAGGCTACTGATGGAACAGTAATATGTGCCATCTCTCCCGAGAAGGGAAAAATTGTAAAAGTGCTGGCAGGAGCGTTGTCAACTAGAACAATATAAGTGACTTGGGAAAGTTTATTGCAAGCTTTGTGCAGGGCAGTGATTGTCTCCATTTGTTAAAAAAAGGAAACTCTTCTTAAGGTTCTTGCTAGCAGTTAGTGCTCTGAAACAACTCGCTGGCTGGCATGCGATGGCTTCTCTTCTAAAGGCCGGCGCATTGAAGTTCCAATTAAAACAGAAACCCAAACTATGGACAGAGAAAGCTGTGGGTGGCCGCTTTGAATTAGCATCAAACAAACAAGTTGATGAAATGTAAATTACCACGGCATCGCAGCCAGCTGCCACCAACGACGCAGTGATTTGTGCGCCATCTGTCTGCCGGGAAGCGCCGTTGAGGTTTCATCCCCGTCATGTCTGTCCGCTTCCCACCGATCACTTTCTGCTGTCATATTCGTTCCTGGCGCCGGGGAACCTGCGCTGTCACCTGTGGACCAAATGTTGCGATGCTTCTCTGCGACACGTTTGGTTTATGGCAGGCTGAGAGAGGGCTTGTCTGCCAGCTTCCAGGACCCAGGGAGCAATAGATCTATTAACTCTTTGGCTTCCAAATGAAAATCCATCTGGATAGTGCTTTTCTACTTCATATGGTACTGAAAGAGCTCTCAAACACTGCCATGTGCTCGTCACGCTCCCTTGGGAGCAATTTGGAGAAGGTCGGAGTCGAGTCCAACCCTTTGGTCATTGCAACGACCACTCTACCAACCGAGCTACAGCCACCCCATATGCAAGACCCATATGCTTATTACTAGGCATATGAGTTTTTATAACAAAATTTGCAGAATGTTTGTAGCTATTAGCTTGGCAAGTGATATATTTAGAGACATGTATACAGAGGGAGCGGGAACAATCGCCAACAACTCCTAGGTGCATCAATGACAGATCCCACATATACATATATAGAGAGAGAAAGAAAAAGTAGTATGTACACTGAAACATTGTGATAAATCCCCGCTGCCCCACACAATATTCTCTGGATGTGGTTCTCGTGGTCTCTTAACAAAGCCGTTCATTCCAAAGAAATAATAAAACATGGAAAGGTGGTTAAGTGCACGTGCACAAGTTTATTGAGAAGTCCAACCTTGTTATTTACATTGTGTGCTGTCTCCATCGCATAAAAAAAATTAATTGACAATAGTCCGTATTTTAATTGCTAATTTGCCGCTGCTGCTGTTCCCACTGGCCAGGAACAGCCAACAAGCGGGTGATGTTTGGCACAAAAGGCTAGAATATTTGGGGGATCTTCAAACATCAGTGTGAATGTTAATCGATTAGAAATCAGAATTAGTCTGCGTTTACAAAAAATGTAAATGGTTAAATAAGCTGGTTGGTTGTGAAATGTTTAATACAAAGCCCCATACTAACTTATCTGTATTTCATTCCTAATAGGGGCATCTAAAATAACATGACTACATAATACATAATACATACATGCATGTGTCATCCTGAACCAAACCATTGATTTATCTATACTTTCAACACCTCTTCCACAGACATAACTGAAAACATAACCAGAAAACAGAGGCTATTTTGGAAAAGACATATTTTTAGAATGTACAAATGTTTAATCACAGGGTTTTTTCCTAGTATGTAGAGATTGACTACATTATGAGTTATTGTTTTTGTAAATAATTGATGGAGAATATTGGCGGTGTACATTTTTTTAATGTTTAAATGATTGACTTGAGTTAAGTCTTCCAAAAGATGCCGTTGACTACAAATACATAATACATACATGAATGTTACCCTGTGAAGAGGATCAGATTGACCCTTAAGTGTTGTGAACAGCGACGAAGACATCCTACGTAAATCCCAGCCACTAAAAGCACCGCTGCAGTTTTGGTAATCCCAGGCCAGTTTAGATAAGTTTCCCCACAGGAGCATCTTGCTACACACAAATAATTTGTCCCTGGGAGCGTGTGTATTTTGCACCCATCTGTGGAGGGCGACGGTATAATCTCCCTGCTCCAAGTGGGAAGAGAGTCAAGATAACACCTAGAACGTAGTCTTTGAGCCTGGTGTATAAATTACGGAGAAAGTGAAGCATGAAAAAGAATCTGCCTGTTCACCCAGCTGGCCTCAAGCTTTTTTTTTTCCCGAAAGTGTAAGAAGCTGCTGTCTACGTAGGAAAACGTGGTAAAATGAATGAATCCCTATGTGGCGAGTACGGCTGCTGCACTTTCTTGACAGCACACGGACACAACATAGCATTTATTGTGCATGACGAACTTCCGCTGCAGTCGGTCTGGCAGATTCAGTGATACTGATAAGTAGATGTTCTATAGATGTTCAGACTGTGTGTAATACCTATAAAAGCTGAGCAGATGTTCGACATTTAGTCTCCAAGATGCCTAAACAGATACACCTATGTATGTATGTTGGTGTTACGAATCAGGGTTTAACCTGATTCCAGTTCAACCAAAATCCTTATGCTCCGAAATCCCTATGGTCAGAAAAGTTATGGGTCATTTAGACACAGTAAGACACTAATCGTAGCCGCTACCCTAAGCCCGACCCTAAGCCCTTCCCTAACCACTACCCCAACCCTAACCTCATTACTTTCCTTAACATGGGGATTTCGGAACACAGGGCTGACCCCCGAATCGGCTGGCTTCAGCCAATTGGTCTTTTGCCAGCCGAAATTTGGCCTATCGCACAACACTCTATACAGACCT
Organism: Bregmaceros cantori; assembly: GCA_900302395.1. Classification (NCBI taxonomy): domain Eukaryota; kingdom Metazoa; phylum Chordata; class Actinopteri; order Gadiformes; family Bregmacerotidae; genus Bregmaceros; species Bregmaceros cantori. Next base: position 1,419 of record OMKY01210040.1, on the reverse strand, counting down.
GTCCCTGTCCACCACACAGCAAAATCTCCGCCCAAATGCCTTATTGCCTTGTTTACATGAGCGCATCCCTAAATTCTGTGATTATCCCTTTACTTTCTGTCATCACGCAATTAAGGACGGAATCACAGGACAAGTCTATGGCAGCTCACAATGGCATGTCATATAAATATATAAGTTAAGCCACATGTTCCTAGTAACATGGCTAATCAGACCTAGCATTCTGTCTGAGGCAGGTGGAGAGATTAACTGAGACATCACTCAGGTTGGAGGTGTGTCCAAATCGGTCTTCAATTTCAGAGGCACATCAGTTATTACAGAAAGCATGAACTCACCTTTGGCCAATCACAACACAGGAACATTCTTCTATCCAATGAGAACACAGTATTACTTGTCAAGCTAGTCTTTCAACCAATCATAGCATTGGGCAACCAACAGTTTTGAAGTGGCGGGCGTGATGTCCAGTGTCTCAACGCGAAAACACAGTCTTGGGCTAACAAGAGACCTATGGTCTCAATGAACTGAGGTCACAGGTGTTAGGTAGTGAATTTTCCCGGGAGGTAACCAAACAGAGTTTGGCTCTTTTGGGAAAACTCTGATAAGGGCAACTGCAATAAATGAGAGACAGAGAGTCAAAATATATTCCTACATTTTTCATAACACACGTGTCCAAACTTTACAAACAAGGAAGGCTCAATAAACACAAACCTTTCGAAATCCACTGCCTTTGTTTGTGCAGTTTGTGGTCTTTTCCTTAGACACTCCGGCGAGGTGAACACACCATGCTGCCAGCGTTACAACGACTTTGCCCTTTGGCTGCGTTTCAAAAACTTTTCGCAGGGAGAGTGGAAAAGGAAAGTAGGCTACGGCGCCCGTGTGATAAATACTCGGCGTTAGAGTGCGCGCGAGGACAAAAAGCAGGGACACGGCGTACGTATAGACCAGAAAGTCTGCACTTACCGAGCAAAGGCCGAGAGGGCACAGTCGCTCCCAGCGACGCCAAGTCAATGACTACAGAGAACTGTCACCTGCTTTCAACTCCAAACGGTTTCCCCCGTGGGATGGAGGGGTGGATGGTGGATTGTGGGGCTGCCGCCGCAGGTTGACAAAGAGGAGAAAGGTCGCTCAGATGGGCGAGAGGCACCACTAAGGGTACTCTGTGGGACTTGGTATTCGTTTTTAATATACATAAGGGGGTTGCCTTGATGTGGGACATTCTGCACGTTAGCGGGACATCATAGGGGGAGAATGTCCCACATTAGTGCAAGCCATCCTATTTAAAGATATACTGTGGTTACCACGTAATGACTATGCATTGCCATTTTATTCACAAAGTAGTTACTATATATTTACACAATGCATACCATGTATTTACACAATTGTAACTACACAATACACTACCACATACTTACTCAGGTAATA
>OMKY01210035.1:0-15812 GCA_900302395.1 Bregmaceros cantori | reverse complement strand
GAGGCGGGGCACCCAGGTGCCTTTTATAGCCTCATCAGGCCACCTCCACAGGGGGTGTGTCTTAAAGAAATTATCCACGTCACCTGACCCGAGTGGGGTCAGTTCCCGTACATATGGAATATTTAACTGGGTGGAGAGATAGTCTCTTCACTCAGAGAACCATGGTTACGTACCGTAACCGTAACGTTATGAGTGTACTTGTGTGTATGTACATGTGTGTGTGTGTGTGTGTGTGTGTGTGTGTGTGTGTGTGCATGCATGTATGTGTCTTTGTGTCTGCGTGCTTCGATCAATTTTGTCATCCACATGTTTTCGTCTCTGTGTTTGTGTGTCAGTGCATGTGTCCGTCGATCCTGATGTCCAATCCTGTCGATGTCTGTGTGTGGACTACAGTGAGTGAGAGAGTGATACAAGGATGTATGTGTGTCTTTGTGTCTGTGTGTATGTGTGTCTGTGTGTATGTGTGTCTTTGTGTCTGTGTGTGTACTATTCTTCTCCATGGAGCATTTGAGAATTATTCAGGCCAAAGCAGGATTATATGGACAGCCCTGACCCACCCCAACCTCACCCCTTTACACACACTTACTATCCTGCACTGCTGTAGAAAAACACATCCCAGCCATTGTTATAGCCTGGCGAGCCAGAACCAACGAATCGCCCACGCATCGCACACGATTAGAACGATCATTGGGTCTGGTAAAAGCAGGGTTGGAAAACGTAAAAAAACAACAACAAAAAATGTGTCAATCCAATTGTGTTCTCTAGTCACAGTACAGTAGGTGAGACAAACGGCGTGGAGTCGTGACAACTTAACTCTGTCCATGTCTCGCATAGCCCGTTAAAACTCCCCCCAGACCAGACCCAATGCAACCGTCTAGCGATGTGCAATGCATGGACGATTTGTTGGTTCTGGCTCGCTAGGCTACTATTGTTATAGACCACAGAGAGAAAATACAGCCTCTACACTGTCTCTGTCTGTTGTGTACTATCAAGTGTTGCTACGATATCACTGCTTTCTTCTATTTTTATAATTATGTGTGTGCTTGTATATGTAAATATGGTGAATAATATAATATAATATAATGTAATATAATATATCTTTGTACAATTAAAATAATCGGGACATATTTTACAGACTTTTGATGGTGTACACAGGATGATCCAACTCGGGTTGTCAAGTTAATGTAACGAGTGGCGAATTGTTGACATCTGGATAAAAAGTTGTTTTTTTACCTCAAATTTACTTTAGTAAAAGTACAAAGTAACTTGTGAAAAATGTACTCCAAAAGTAAAAAAGTAGACCAAAAAATTGTAACGGAGTAATTGTAATGCGTTATTGCCCATTCCTGACGTTCTGTCTATAGAACCTTCAGTCTATAGCTCGGATCCCATTATGGACTCCGTACCTAAAGCGTCTCCATTCATGTTAATGGCATTGTGTATACCGCAGTGTCCCCAGTGCCGTGAGTTCTCGCCCCCTCGTCTGCTTGTCTGCGATATCTACCCCCTATCTCATCAACCCAGTTTTCAACTAATGGTTGTTGACACTTGTCGTTGTCCTTGCAGCGTGCGGGAAGCTGACCGGCATCAGTGAGCCGATCACCATCAAGACATCAGGAACACGCTTTGGTTCCTGGATGACCGACCCCTTGGCTCCAGAGGGAGACACCAGAGTATGTAATGTCTCAACATCTTACATACCTCTCCAGTCTAAATATTTCTCAGAAAGTTTGTGTTTTCTGTCGGACAGCTGTGGGGGTGCACGCCTGCTTTCCGATGGCTACGCGTTCCGACATGAATTTCGGCGTATCATTTGCTGTGATGTAAAGTGTGAATCCAAAACCCGAACCCTACCCATTGCCCTAACCCATAATCCTAACCATAACTAACAAAATAATCAAATCGTTTTTGGTTGCTGTCAAAACTGTGGGTGCCCCTCTGTCTGTGGAAAGTCAACTGCGATGAAAGAATGCCACAAATTGGGCTTGCAGAGTAAGTAACACTTTTTGAGCTGTGCAAGAATCAATCAATAACCCTATGTTCCGAAGAGTTATGGGGACTTTAGTTGTCGTTTAGTCATAGTAGGGCTAGAGGTTAACCCCGAATTGTAACACCAATCCCTACCCTAACCCCTAAATGACCTGTCATTTTTCTGAAAGGATTTCGGAAGCTAAACCCAAATAGACATTTGGTTGCGGTAATACTCTCAGTCAACATTTTTCTGTTCCCGTGTAGGTGTGGTACATGGATGGCTACCACAACAACCGCTTTGTGCGCGAGTACAAGTCCATGCACGACTTCATGACTACCGACAACTTCACCTCGCACCGGCTGCCCCACCCGTGGTCCGGGACAGGCCAGGTCGTGTACAACGGCTCCATCTACTTCAACAAGTTCCAGAGCCACGTCATCATTAAGTTCGACCTGCGCACCTCGACCATCAGCAAGTCGCGGCAGCTTGACTACGCCGGTTTTAGCAACGCCTACCACTACGCCTGGGGCGGACACTCCGACATTGACTTGATGGCTGATGAGGGGGGTCTGTGGGCTGTCTACGCCACCAACCAGGTATGCAAGTCTGGAAATATAGTGAAATTATTTTCTTGCTACTCATAAGCCCCTTTTCCACTGGCTTACTTAAGCCCTGCACGGCACAGTTCATATGCACATCCACCCTGAAAATCGCTTCTCCACAAGGTCAAATCGTTCAGGCCAGGTTTCGGGACCCGCTGAGATGTGGGTCCAGAATCGGGCCGTCCTTGGCCACATTTATGGGTCGCTGATTGGTCACACTCAGAGGGGATGGCGGAACGTGGCCGGCCAATTACACGATCACAAAACAATCACATTACCAACCGATATAACAATGCATGATAAAAGCAATGCATATGCTGCTTTCCCTGCATTCTGATCCCCCTTTCACACTAACTCTGTAAATCAAATTGGAAAATGGTAAAGCAACAAAAAAAAATTAAATAAAAAAGTAAATAAACATAGACAATGTAAGTATATAATGTATAATGTATATATGTATGCAAGTCGTCTGCAGTGTGTTATGGAAATGTGACTTGTAGAGTCACGCCTCCATTGTCCTGATTGGTTACAAGTTGTGACATCATTGGATATCCCCTCCCATCAGCTATGAATCAATGATACTTCCTGATGTGTGGCGTTCGGCCATGTTTTCCAGCTTAGCTCATAGCTTAGCTTAGCTAGCCGATACCCGGCTAATGTCCAGTATAGCTTCCCGTGTCAAGACTGGTCATTTCCTCTACGTGGACACCTGATCTGAGCTGCCATTACAAGTGCTAATCTATCAGTAGCTGGAGATCAGCACATCTCATGAACACATCTGGTATGACATTGATTCTTTCTGCATTTGCAATTTGCAGAATGCCGGCAACATCGTCATTAGCAAGCTGAACCCTACCACGCTGCAGATCCTCAAGAGCTGGTCCACCAACCACCCCAAGCGAAGTGCAGGCGAGTCCTTCATGATCTGTGGGACTCTTTACGTCACCAATGGATACTCAGGCGGGACCAAGGTCTACTACGCCTACTCCACCAACTCGTCCACATACGAATACACCGACATACCCTTCCAAAATAAGTACTCGCACATCTCCATGTTGGACTACAACCCGCGGGACCGTGCCCTGTACGCCTGGAACAATGGCCACCAGGTGCTGTACAACGTGACACTGTTCCACGTCATCCGCTCTGAGGAGTTGTAAAGATAGGTTCGCCCAACGATGCCAAGGTGCTATTCCCTCAGTCCTTCTCTCCGAGGTGGAGGGGTCGGTTGTTGGAGTCTCGTTGAAACTCTCACATGGAGAAGCACAATCGAGGGGGGTGGGGCGGATTTCAGGTGAACCCTCGCAGAAATGACGAACTATGGTCTTGGGATATCGGCATTTGCACATGGAATTTCTTAAGAGAGCATGGAACAATCTGTATTTTAGCTGGATTTTCATTTCTTCTTGGAATTTGCAGGGACAAAAAAACTGCAATCACTGCAAAACCTTCCAAACTCTACAGTGAAGATGCCTCTGACTTGCCGGCGTCGCTCCTCTGTATGGAATAATGCTGTTAACTCACAGTCACAATCATGGCGTGCGCTGAACCGAGTGGAAGGCAGCCCGGATAGACATCTGATTTACTGCCATTGTGACCTGCGGACTCCACGGCGCCATGCTGACCATAAAAACGACTTCCCTATTTGGGCCAACTATATATATGTGTGTGTCTGTGTGTATACGCACGTGTGGGTGTTTTTTTTTGTTTGTTTGTGTGTCTGTTTGTATGTTTGCAGATACATATCTGCACCAGCGAGAGACAAACAAGAGAATGACAGACTCACACAAATACGACTTGAATGAACCATGACATAGTGAATGCAGAGTGCTAGACTGTACATTATTTTATGCATTGGTTCATGAAGAAAGTTGTAGCTCATTACCGAAGATGCATCGATTGAAACACACGTTTATAAATGACCTTATATGAGAATTGAAGAGGTAATATGGGACATTTCCTTTTTTTTTTAACAATTTTTAATTTTGTTGTGCAGTGGGGAAGACCAAATTTAAACATGGATGGCTGTTCAACTTGGGTAAGCCCTTAAAGTATATACTGGACATCATGCATCCTATACGTCACTTCAAAGTTGTTGGGGTTTTTTTGTACAACCTTGTTGGCAATCTGGCAGTGACAATGATTTCATTCAGTAAATTTAGATGAAAGATTCCTAAAGGAATATTAACAATTTTTGTTTATTACAATTTCATTACAATTGATCGTAGTTTACCACAGAAGTGAGAACAATTTACTCACCTCCGAAAGCTTGGTCTTATTTTGCAGTCTACCTGAGAACAGCTCACTTTGCTGTCTCCCACCAAAGTAAATAAGATTGCACTACAATCTAGGATTAGTCGTAATTTCTTCTTCACAAAATAATCCTGAGTGTTTTTTGGAGCGAAGTCCGACAACTAAAGATGGGCGTACACTGTGTGATTTGCTGCCCATTTTGCCATGATTTCATCATGCTGCCAGCCGTCCAGCAGGTGGCAAAATGTGTCTACGTCATAAATTAAAAGCACTCGGTGGAATTAAATGACAGATAACTTGAAGATAACTTGCCCACAGTTTGCATTGGAGATTTGATACGTTGATTGTGTAGTGGCAGCAGTCAGATCACACCCAGCCGTCGGTCGTATAAGCAACTTCACTACAAAAAAACTCCACGAAGGGGAGGTGCCAATTTTTGGTGGCCCCCCCTTCCTGTCATTGGCCGGCCATGTTCCGTCACCCCCTCAGAGTCTGACCAATCGGCAACCAGTAAACGTGGCCAAGGACGGCCAGATTCTGGACCCACATCTCAGTGGGTCCTGAAACCTGGCCTGGCCGATTTGACCTTGTGGAGAAGCGATTTTCGGGGTGGATGTGCATGTGAACTGTGCCGTGCTGGCCTTAAGTAAGCCAGTGGAAAAGGGGCTTTAGTGTGAGAGGGTGGTGAGCTGCAAACTTTAAATCCCTGCGATTCACTCGTACAGTGTGAGCTTTTGACGCGATTGAAAAAAAATCGCATAGTGTACACCCAGTTTAACACAACCTTCATGAAGGGCGAACAAAACTCCCTATGCACATCCTGCTGCTATCTGTTCAAGATTTAAAAAGGAAAGTGCAGCAACTGAAAACATACGACCCAACCCCAAATTATGAGATTAGTGGTGTGTTTTTATTTTGAAGGTTAACATGAGATAATGTTGACAGTTGCAGAACCTTCTCAAAGGCAAAATCAAATATCAGATTGGCTCCACCTCCCTCACCAAAATTCACAAGAATGGCCACGGGTCACCCCAGAAGAAAAACGTAGAACTGTAGAGTTGCAGAGAATCTCCGAACATCAATCTTCCTTTAGCTGGCCGATTTCACCAAGAGGAACACTGAAGTGGGGAAGTGTGTTTTTCATGGTTCCCGTACAACTTCTGAACATCTGAAATGTGGTGTTGGGTTGCAACCAAGTAGCAACAGTGCGACGGATGTGTGGTACCTGGTTATGGAAGTTATTCAAACGTCCAGGATGGATATGTTGTGTGCTGCTCCTACAAACACACTTACGATACCCAATATGAAAGGTGAAAATTCATAGACATAAAATTCCTTTTGCGGTTGTATAGTACACATTCAGCGACACCTATTCTGAATTACCTGCTATTCAGACATTTAAACAACAGAACATTCTAGAAGCTCAGTCTTTCCTTCTAGTTGAACAAGGCAATCATAGCATTCATTTGATAAATGCTGTGTGATTGGAAGTGCAGTAGGATTTTCTGTGAAACCTCAAATGTTGACCACTGGACTTCCAATGCCTGGACCACAGATTTGTTTAACCATTTACAATACAATCTACTAATCCCAATTAGCAAAGCTCATCTGTCTGGTCAATCAGCTGTATTTTTGGCTGTATTTTTACTTTTTCTTCACACCCTAGGGCTGTTGCACGGCCACGGCTTGGCAGACATTTTGGTGGCATCATCGCAGTCAGACCGAACATGCAGAGAGTGATATTTGCATTACATTGTCCATTTAAAAGTCTTCTATTATTGATTCATCCATGGTAATACGCTTTAAATTGCCAGCAGATGGCAGTCTAGCTAAGTCCATACCACTTAACCGTACGTATATGTATACTTCACAGTACTTGATACCACCAAAGTGCCTGGGTCACGTGCAACAGCCCTATTCTGACAAAACGAAAAAATGTTCTCCGAGTTTGTAGTCTTGTAGTTGATGACATGCAACCTGTATGCTATACGTCATTTTTCATTTTTCAAATTAAACTATTTTTTTAAATTAGTGCGAAAGAGAGGAAGGTAGAAAAAAATATCCACAAACATCTGTATAGAAAAAAGAAACACAATTTTTGGAATGCAGTTGGCAGCACTTCTTAGTCTTAAATCCTTGTTGTGTGTTTGTGTGTCGTGACGACTGTGAAGGCTGAAGATACAATGCTTTTTTTTGTTGCATGAGTGTTTATTTTGTTTGCTGCATTCAGCGCTGGTCTGTTGTTGATTTTGGGTGTGCTTTCGTTGTTAAAACAGGCGTATGGATTAAGAACAAAACAAAAAAAATGGAGGCGTTGGAGGACAGGCGGAGGGGACCATAGCTTTACTAAATGCGTATGCTTTTCTTTAGCTGGTTTGACAGACCACACTGGGTTTGTCTCCTCCTTTTCACAAGGGCTCTGGCAACGTTGAAGAAAACTTTATGGTTCTGAACAGAGCTGCAACTAACGATTATTTTGATCATCGATTAATTGACCATTTTTACTGCCGATTAATCGATTAATCTGTTCATTTTTCCTTTTTTATGTATTTTTTCGCGGCCCATTCGTACTATTTTCAGCTTTTTTCAGAATCAACTGGAAAAGAAGTGAAGAAGGGGGAGGAGTTCCTAAGCTAGTTGCGGCAAAGTTGCTACTAGCTGCACGATTCTCTGCACCATCATGGCATATCTGTGCCTAGTAGTGCAGTCAATCTTAACACTGTTAATCACTGAGCTACTGCGGCGCGCAAAATCGGAAGGGTTATTTACCTGAAACGTTATTGAGATTGCAAAGGTTGAACAACAAACATTCAACATATTTGAGCGGAGGATGGACCAAACAAGGAAACGATTAATCACTGTCGATTAATTGATTATCAAATTAGTTGCTGATTAATTCAATAATCGATTATCACCGATTAATCAGTTGCAGCTCTAGTTCAGATGATAAAAAATCTACTCTTGTTATTTTTGAAATGTGCAGATTTATGAATTTTTATGAAATATGGATCAATAAAATATCTATTTCTTGGTTAGTTGCACCCACTTGCATGAGCAATTTCAGAAATACCATATATTTCAATACAATGAGATCTTAGTTGAGAATTCTTCATTTCTTTTTAAAGGTGCAGTGGTTGATTTAATTAAAAATATTCATGTAGTACGTTGCAGACTCTTCAGGTGCTGACAATGGCTGTGTCCGAAATCGCTTCCTATCCCCTATTCCCTACCCCCCCACATAGTGCACTCACTTATAGTGCACTCAACAGCAACGGCCGATATTTCGGACACTAGAGTCGGCGCCATTGAAAATTATTATAAATTATAATTATAAAAAATATTATTATAAAATTCAAAAATCATCACAAAATGTATAACTATTTACCGTGGTCGGTCGTTATTTACTCCCGCTGTGCCATTTTTTTTAAATTTAGGTCATTTTTAAAACGTCTCGCAATGCATTATGGGTTATATTGCTCCGTCTAGTGTACAGCCGATGCTCACTACTTTTTGCGGTGCATTGTAGGATACTTTCAGTGCACTATATAGGGTACATGGAGAATTCAGACACCCCTACAAAATGGCGTGCGCCCCATATAGTGCACTATATAGGGGATAGGGAGCGATTTCGGACACAGCCAATATGTATTTGTGATGGATTGGTTTACAGTTTGACCAAATAATTCTCAAATCAGAATGAGAATGAGTGTTACATCAGCCCATAACAGAATGATTAGACCGTTTAGGGGGCACTTCGTGAACCAGATAAACTAATAAAAAGATACACAACATCAAAACATAACAACATTTCAAGAGTCGCTATTATTTTCTACAAATTAGGACAGTAGCAATAACGCTATTCTCAAGATACAATGCACCTCACGATACGACGCGTATAGCAATATTCGACTGCCGACATGAACGAGCGAATATTTTTTCTTTATTTCCTCTTTTTTTAATTATCATTGAAAAAGGGACAGTGTGTGTTTAGTTGTATAAAGAGATCAAAGTTGGAGTTAGTTAATTGAATGTGAAATACTTGAAGAAAATGTACAATATACTTACACAAGCTCTATCTACAGCTTTCAAAACAAAATTCATTAGTCATGCCAGCAAATTGTTTGCGTAGCCATATTTGCCAGACCTGAGTGCCGTCGGAAACACAGGCAAACACAGGCGCCCACAGGCTTGTAGACCAATGTGAAGTTTACTGATCCATTACGTTGCTGTTGGAGAGCGAACAGAGAGATAATTTTTGAAAAAAGAGAGACAATGAGAAAGTGGAGATGAGTTATTTCAGCTTTCACTGGCTGGTCTATTCCTTGCAAAGGACATGAATGCACTGGACATCATGCACAAGGGCATACACACACACACGCTTGTGGAGTTTGCAGATGGCTGACCCGAAATGTAGCAGAGACAGGCAGATATGGGCAGAGTAGCCATAAAAATTACCTAAGTAGAAGTATTGTTACCTCAGCAAAATATTATAACATTTCAAATTATTTATTATTATTTATTATATTATTTTTATCAATATTATTATTTATAAGTAAAAGTAAAAAAGTACTCCACAAAAAAGTTACTTAAGTAGCAAAGGTACTGAGTAACTTTCAGTAAAAAAAGGACAAATTCTCTTCAAAATGTAATTGAATGCTAGATATATAGATGATACACAGAGCTAGAGACAGAGAGGGAGAGAATGAGAGAGAGCTAGAGAGAGAGAGACCAAGAGAGAGTGCCCGAGAGGGAGAAAGAAGGGGGGTAAGCTGGACCACTACGTTGAGGTGTTGTGTTTACATAAAAGCTGTGCCGACGAGCATTGTACTGCAAACCTCACAAACCACTCAAACATTAGTGACATGCCAAAAAAAAATCACTGCTGTGTCAAAAACTCTGTCAGGTCGTCACACACAAATGGAAAAAGTGATGAAAAGTCGCCGGATGGCCTGGTTGACCACGATTTGCAAAAAATAATGGTAACGCTTCCTTTTACAGTGACACTAATTACCATGTCATTACATAGTAATTACCATGTAATTATACAGTACTTACTTGGTAACTACACATTGTTACCAAGTCATTACATGGTAACAACACTTTCAATTACTGAGAAAGTACTTGGTGTAGTTACAATTGATAACTACACGTTGTTCCCAAAATGTAATAACATGATAACTTCCGAATAGTACCTGTGTAAATAACAAGTAACTACAAAAGTAATGACATGATAACTACAGAAAAGTTACTGTGTATATAACCAGTAACTACAAATGTAACGGCATGATAACGTCATTGTATTTACAAAGTTGTTACTATATACTTGCAATGTATTTACACAGTTGTAGCTACACGGTACTTACCAAGTACTTTCTCAGTAATTGATATTGTTGATACCATATAATGACCTTGTAACAACATACAGTTACCAAGTAATTACTATATGATTACATGGTAATTACTATGTAATTACATGGTAATTAACGTCACTGTAAAAGGAAGCGTTACCAAATTAACATCTCTGCGATATCAAAGTTCAGTGAAAATCGCATCCTACGTACTCATCAATTTTGCTGCTGCAATTTACCCTGAGGCAATACCACTTTACCGGTCCCTGCTACATTCCTCAAGCCAAGCCCTTTTGAGCTTGCCTGCTGTGGGCTATCATTAGCCACTTCTCCACTGCAAGAAAAATCAAGGCACAGTTCAGCGCATCTCAGTTAAGTTTAGTTCAGTTAAATGAGAACGTGTTTCCACTGTTCTTAATGTGTCCACGAAGGGGTGTTGCCAATTTTTTTTTAAAAACTACGAAATACGAAAGTATCGACGAACAGCAAACGTGGCCAGACTCTGGACCCACATCTCAGCGGGTCCCGAAACCTGGCCTGGCCTATTTGACCTTGTGGAGAAGCGATTTTCCAGGTGGATGTGCATGTGAACTGTGCCGTGCTGGCCTCAAGTAAGCCAGCGGAAAAGGGGCTATTGACTCCTGCTCCGTTTGTTTCGAGGTGCACAAGTGGCTAAATGGGAGGAAACCAGAGACCAGCTTAGAAGTCAATCAGCAACAACGTCCCAGTTTTTGAATGTGTATTGTGAAGCTTTGCCTTTGTAACACATTGTAACAGTTTCAGAAGTGATTTTGCCACGTCCCCTTAAGCATCGCGTCAATGTAGGGATTTTCCAAAAATCTAGAACTGCAACAGGCTGTAGATGACATGAATGTAAACAATAAAACAATGTTTTTGTTTCAAGATAATGTGTTATTTGTGGATTTTGTTTCACATGTGCAAAACCAAAAGCACCCTGTGCACATCTCTGTCGCTTCATCGCAAATACACGTTCACAATAGTTAGGTTTACAGGGAACAAGAATGCAATTATTTAATCATAATACAAAACACAAAAGACATTGTGTAATGTAAATGGTGGAATCTATTAGAATTACTTTTCAGGTGGATATGTTTTACCTCCGCCAAGGAGGTTATGTTTTTGTTTGCGTATGTTTGTTGGTTTCTTGGTTTGTCTGGAAAAAAAAATGTACTCAAAAAAGGGATTTTTACAATCTGGATTCAGGATTTTATGGGGTGGAATTCTTCACAGATTTACTAAAAACGTTATGGATGGATCTGGCTGGTGGAGACTTCTGTTCGAACTATCAAACAACTAATTATTTTAAAACATATCTGCACTGAACTCCCTCCACCCACATGCACTCTACACACAAAGCACAGGCAAGGAACATTTATTGAAAAACATTTTTAGACAAAGAAAAGAAATTACCAGTACCGGTCATGATACACATGAATTAATGATAGATACATGATTCCATTCATTTTCATTTAAATTAATACTATTACTTTGCTTTAAACAAATTACTGTAAGTCATTTGGAATACCAATATCTCTAATCATCCTCTACTGACATAAGTAATAGTCTAGATGGGGAAATGTTGCACACAAACACCCATACACACAGTTATATACTTTGATAAATGTGCTTCAAAAAACACCAAAATTTAATAATCACACCCTCCATGCATCGCGATGCATTAATTTGACATTGATGTATTTTCACATCTCTAGTCTACTATGACTATATGTATAATACTGCTATTTGATGGTTAATTCAGGGGTCTGAAATGGCTCATTCTTAAAGTTCCTTATATTGTGCAATGTTAAGTTTAGTTATTGTTCATACGAAAAATATTTGGTGGACTTTCTAACTTCAGTGCCACTGTATTAACGTGGAAACCGAGTTTAAAACGGATGCACAACCGGAAATGGTCTCCCAGATATAGGATATGTTCAAATATATATATAAAAAAAACGTTTAAACCGGTTTTGTGGATTTCATAATGTTCCGTTTCTGTTCCCGAACAGTTGAGATTTTTCTTTTCCGTTTCCGCAAAATTCCGTTCATTTTCAGTTTTCCTTTTCGTTCCTTGAACCATTTTGGAGCCCTGCTGACACGACAAATGACTAAACATGACCTTGTTTGTGGTTCGAGATCGAACATAAACCAACATCCAAAGAAAACAAAAACAAAAAACAAGAACTCCTCAGAACTAATAAACAGAGAGAAACACATTTTCACTCTTAGAAGCGAGTTGTGAGGTGGAAGGATAATGGCCGGTCTTAACGCAGGGCACACCTCCCATTGTGGTTACGACTTTCAATGTCTGGACTTTACAAGCACCAGCGTCTATAATTTGATGCTTCTTCCCTAGTTTGTGTGGTTGTAAATAAATAGTGTGGGTACTGGGAGCTGTCATTAGTGCTGTATGGATCTCTTTGCACCTGTGCACCTGCGCAATGTCAGTGGGACTCGGAATCAATAACTCTCCTCTTTTTCTCTCACTCTGCAGCCTCATCCTTCTCTCCCTATCCTAAAGTACACTTGTTCTCTCTTTCTCTCCCTCACCCTCTCTTCCTTTCTGTCTCCCTCTCTCATCCTCTCTTCCTGTCTCTCTTTTCCTCCCTATTTACCTCTCTCTCTTCCTCTCTTTTCCTTTTCTCTCTTTGCCTCTTTTTTTCCTCTCTCTTTTACTTTCTCTCTCTCTTTTCCTCTCTCTCTTTTCCTCTCTCTATTTTCATCTCTCTCTCTCTCTTTTCCTCTCTCTATTTTCATCTCTCTCTCTCTCTCTCTTTCTCTCTCACTTTTCCTCTCTCTTCTCTCGACTCTCTTCCTTTCTCTTTTCTTCTCTCTTTGCCTCTTCTTTCTTCTGTTTTACTTTCTCCCTCTCTCGTTGCCCCTCTCTCTCCCTCTCTCTTTTCCCCACTCTCTCTTCCTCTTTTTCCTCTCTCTTCTCTCCTCACTTATCCGGCTGAGGTTTCAATCAATGGATAACTGATTTCCTCCATTTTTGCTACTTGGGTAAGCAGAAGCCGATGTTTGTGTGTGCCGTGGTGGATTTGGTGATCAAATCGCAACAGGAAGTCAGCCCTGCGGAGACAGCAACACATGGCTCCGGTGCAACTGTTAGTTAGGAGAGTATATTTTGCCAATGATAATGTTCCTCAGAGCTTAAAAGGTGCTGAATCTATCATTAAGAGGTTTCAAAATGTAGTATCAGCCAGACCCCTCAAGTGATGGAAGTGAAACGCAAGTCCCGGCCACATTATAAAAATCATATTCGCAGCCGCGTCGGTCGACATGCAAACTGGGAGCGGCTGTTGACATTCGAGGTCGCTCCTACTACGTATAATGAGCTCCTCCGCAACCAATGTGATGTGTTTGGAAGCGGACTCGAGCACAAGTGACGTAATCGCTCGTCCCTAATAAAATCCCGGGACAAATCCATCGTTCAGACGGAAGCGGCGGTGAAGCCCCACCCCTCCCCTCAAACTCAGCGTTTCGAGTTATTGTAACTGTCAGGGATTACATCCAACATTTAACATACAGTGGCATCTCCCTTTTACCAAATTCCTGTAATTAATAAAGGATAAATACATTTGCAATGCACAATCTTTGAAAAACACCACAACTACGACCATTCTAGCACTTCACACCCTTGGGTTAAGCGCTGTTGAAAATAGGCAAACAGCCAAGCGCTGCCCTGAATACGTGGATGCACAGAGGTTGTTGGCCAGGGCTGCAAACCATGCTGTGTGGAGATTGGGATGGTGCCACAAACAGGCCTTAATTGCCGTTTGCAAACACGCATACACATAAACACACGCACACACACACACACATTGTGTGGGGTGAGGTAAGACTGCTGTGAGCTTTGCATCATAACAGTTGCGTCCCATGGCGCTGCCGTGCAGGCTACAGTGGCCAAATGCAGAAAATAACAGGCTTGTTATGCTGAGCTCTATACTCCTTGTGTGGTTCTGGTGAAAGTAGCCTCTTTTTCCGGGGGGTGTTGCATCATAATTGGTTACTTTTAGATTTAATTCTGAATTAAACAGGAATGGAACTTTTTTTTAATGATTTCCTTTTTTTTTTTTCGTGGCCCATTGAGGCCATTTTCAGATTTTTATTTCAGCTTTAGCGGAATGAGGAGAGGATGGGGAATAGCCAGAGATGGGCAGTAAAGAATTACATTTACTCCATTACAATTTTTGTGTGCACTTTTTTACTTTTGGAGTACATTTTTCACAAGATACTTTCTACTTTTACTTTTAAGTAAATTTGAGATGAAAAAAAAACGTTTTACTAAGATGTCAGCAATTCGCTACTCGTTACATTAACTTGGTCTTTAGCGACACCCGCTTGGAACCGTTGGCCCATATGTTGACGTCATAGCTGTCTCTCGGACGCTCTCTCTCTTGGTCTCTCTCTCTCTCTGCCTCTCTTTCGGCCTCTGGCACTCTCTCCCTCTCGGGTGCTCTCCCTCTCTCTCCCTGCCCGTCTCGTTCTCTCTCTGGCTTGTCTCTTTTTCAGTCTCTCTGTATCTTTTGAAAAGAGAATTTGTCCTAATGTTTTGTTTTGTTTTTAACTGAAAGTTACTCAATACTTTTGCTACTTAAGTAACTTTTTTGTGGAGTAATTTTTTTTAACAATGCTTTTACTTAAGTCATTTGTATGGCTACTCTCCCCACACCTGGGAACAGGTACGTGAGAGAACTTTCGCTGGTTGGGATGCTTTGCAGGGCTCTGGCAATCCAAATGACTTGCACAAATGAAGTTCCTTTTTGTAATGTTTTTTCTATAATAAATAAAATACAATTTTGTGCTAGCATCAGTACAGCCATGCCGAAGCATGCTGGGGCACATGGAGATCACTGCCATGGAGATGAACAGAATTTCTCCTATCCTTTATTTATATGATGCATCTTCAGTTTAACAGTGGCCAGTAAAATCATCGGCAAACCTCAGAAGCCCCAGAGCCTACTGTATAAAGAGAGGCTAAGGGAAAAAAAAACACTGAAAAACCACAGATGAGCTCCATCCTCTTTCAAATCAGTTTGTGCTTTTAAACTCTGGGAGGCGCTATAGAGTTCCTCTAGCGACCAAAAATATATATAAGACATTTTTTGTTCCGAAAGCAATCTCTGTTCTAAACATGTATTAACAGCCGTGGCGGACGCGGGGATTTGGAACCAAGGCCCGCACATCGGTGGGGTCTTGAGCATTCTCGATCTCTCTCTGGCTCTAGTCACGAAGCTTGTCGCTTTTGCTGGATACCCCAGGGGGAACCTTAAAATACAATGACAGACTGACTGTATTCATGATGATGATGATGATGACTGGCTACATTGCTGATGGCTGGCTTCTTTACTCTTGCTGTTGCTGCTGTTTCTAGTGCTGATGTTTTCATTGCAATGCTGATCCCACTGTATTGTATTGTATTGTCCTGTCTGAAATGTCCTGTCTGCTCTGTCAAGTACAAATTTCCACCTCGGTGGACAATAAAGATCCATTATTATTAAATCATATTTTACCTTTAGCAATAAGAATAATATGCGTCACACAATACCGCAAAATGACGTCTGACGAATGGGAAGCTCCCCGCATGGGGGCAGGAGAAAGAAGGGGTTTATG
>OMKY01210033.1:0-19045 GCA_900302395.1 Bregmaceros cantori | reverse complement strand
CTACCGTCCCATATCCAACCTCCCCTTTCTGTCCAAAACCCTGGAACGCCTGGTCGCCGCTCAACTCCACTCCCATCTCCAGTCCAACCTCCTCTACGAACCCCTCCAATCTGGTTTCCGCCCCCTCCATAGCACAGAAACAGCCCTGGTCAAAGTCACAAACGATCTTCTCATGTCCGCAGATTCAGGTGCCCTCAACATCCTGTTGCTATTAGACCTCAGCGCAGCCTTTGACACGGTCAACCACACCATCCTCCTTCAAAGGCTGCGCCAACTGGGTGTTGAGGGCACCGCACTAGACTGGTTCACCTCCTACCTCACTAACAGACAGCAGTTCATCTCCCTCTCTGGCCACCCCTCCGCCCTCTCCCCTGTCACGCACGGCATTCCTCAAGGTTCGGTCCTCTGTCCCCTTCTTTTTATCTGTTATATCTTTCCCCTTGGTCATATCATCCGCAACTTAAATTTGGACTTCCACTGTTACGCTGACGACACCCAGTTGTATCTCACCACCAAATCCATCACATTCCCACCCCTCACTCACATTGAAAACTGCATCTCCGCAATAAAAACTTTGTGGCTAACCCACAATTTTCTTCAACTCAACGCTGATAAAACTGAACTCCTCCTCATTGGCACTAAATCTACTCTCCATAAAACTGGTCCCATCTCACTCACCGTTGACAGCTCCACCATCACTCACACCCGCTCCCGTGACCACATCACCCCTGTTCTCCTCTCTCTCCACTGGCTCCCGATCAAATCCTGCATAACATTCAAAACACTCCTCCTGACATACAAAGCTCTCCACTCCCTGGCCCCACCCTACCTGTCTGACCTCCTCATCCCTCACCGCCCCACCCGAGCCCTCCGATCTTCTCCCACTCTCACCCTCACTATCCCTCCTTCCAGACTGAAAACCTACGGCGATCGAGCCTTCTCATGCACAGCACCCCGCCTCTGGAACTCACTCCTACAACTCATCAGAGACTCACCCACACTAAAAACTAAACTTTCAAATCCCGTTAAAAACGTATCTTTTCTCCCAGTCCTACAACCTCCCCTACCCCCAACTACACACTTCATTCCTATCCTACCTCTCATTATCTATTTGTTATTTATGTACTCCTGTTCTCCCCAGACCCCTGCTGTTGTCATGACTTGTCTTTCTGTTCTGGTTCCCCACTGTTTTATTACCATGTTTTGTATTATGTACTCTGATATCTTGTCCCACATCTTTATATTGTAATTTGTGTCTATATGTATATATTGTAAAAGCGTTTCTGGGTGTCTGAAAAGCGCTATATAAATAAAATGAATTGTTATTATTATTATTATTATTCAGAGAGGGAGACAGAGTGTGTGTGCGCAAACCGGGACATGTGATGAAAGGACAATTTACATCACCAGTCGAAATCCAGAAGCAAGCCCCAGCACTTACGTCTTAGAAGATGGAAAAACCTGGCATGCTTCTCATCTGGCCAGGGTACCGGTGGGACACTCCAAGTCGGTGAGCAGGGATACAAACAACCGTGATAGTGAACATGCAGCATCATGAGGTGAGCGCCCCACGCGGACACGCAAGCCACCGGAAAGGCTGAAAGACTATAAGACTGGACTCAAAAAAGAAGCTGAACTCCTGCAAGAGACTCTTTAAAAATGTTCCTGAAGTGCCTTATAGAATGAGTCTAGAGTCTAGCTTTCTTAATATATTTTGAATAGAAAGTTGTTAAATAATATGCTACTGTTAAAATACGTTTCTGATTCTGGTTACTGCTACATTAGAGTAAAGGGGGGATGTTGTGTTCAAGTGCATTGCACTACCACTAATGACCACTACGTCATGGAGCGCTATAGCGTATGTTATGTAGAGGCACGAAGAAGAGTACAGAGGGACTTCCGATGATGCACACTGTTGACAATTACATTGCTATGCTCTCAGATAGAAATATGTTCGAAGTAAACCCACGTCAGAACGTACTACTCACTCCTCCTACGCCCGGGCCCGTCCATTTTTTTAGGCGCAGGAGGGGCTGCTGACAGCATGAAAGCTTGAAAGAGACTCCGTCTCCATCGAGTTTTTACGCTCTGATCATTCACAGCGAGTTACTTTTTTCACCAATCCAATCCAGCTTTAAAATAGTGACTGCAGGCAAACGTTGCCTCTGGCTCATTTTATTCCCGCATAGAACAGCGCGGCCGTAGGCAAACGTTAACGTCGCTGCTGCCGTAGTGCCAGTGTATTCGAGCCGGAGTGTTTTGACAGAGTGGGAGAACGACATAAGTGTATTGTGTGTATGTATAAGAAACAGAGATAGCCGCACGCCCGTACACACACTCCTGCTGTGCGTCATTAGTCGCTGTGCATCGCGGGTGCAGACGCATAATAACAGCAAAACTGGTTCGCGGCCAGACCCAAGCGACATTTGGTGTGTACGGTTACAGAAGTATAATCTGGTACGCGGCTGTGCGCTTAGCAGTGGTCAGCACGGTACCGTGTTAAGCAGTGTAGTGGGGATTTTCAAAGTGGGGGCACGCAATTTGTGACGTCATTCGTTTCAATTAATTAAAAAAAATTAAACCTAAAATCAAGTACATAACTTTCTATCTTCATCTTTAAAAATGTTATGAATTAACACCTCAAATCAGATGTGTCATTACATAAAAATGTCTGTCTGTGCCCTGTTCATTATTCACCTGGGGCCGCTGTTGCGCCACACCTCTGATTGGCAATCCCCCTTGGTTCATAATTGTCTACCATGGGGACAATTGATTGCTTTACTAGGAATCCGACACCATCTGATCTTGAAGTGTTGTTGCTAGAGAGGAACAATTTGTGGCCCTGGCCTTCTAAGATTTCTATTTTTGAGTCTTTGACTTTTGTTAATAGTCCGATGCTGTCCCAATTGATGTCTCTAATTTCGTGTAGCATGCTGTCTAGTGCATGGGTGTTTCGGTCGTTGATTGTGCGTGTGTTGTATGAGCAGATGTGCACGGTAATATTTGACTGAGCTATTTGCATACGCCTTACGCAAATAGAATAGGGTTTATGCAAGAACGGATTATGCTATTTGCATAAGCATCATGCAAATAGCATAAGGTTTAACTAACTATGGCCATTGTATTTTCCTCTGTAGAATTGACATGAAGAGGTAAGGTATACCACTTAACCGTACGTACACGTATACTTCATCATACATGCTACGACCAAAATGTCTGTCGCCAACAAGCCGTGACGACACCGCGCAACAGCCTTATTGTTGCAGCAGTTGCTGTAGTAACAAGCAAAAAGCGTTTCAGAACAAATATTAAAAGTAAGAATTCAGTACTGAGGGCTGCATCTGTGGCACAGTCTGTTAGACCGTTTCATCCAGCCCCATAAGACTGTTGTGTCTGTGGCTTAATCTCACAGTGCACGCAGCTGTTGTGAATTCCCGTCTCCTGCACAAGCATGCTCCAGGTCTGCTTCCCCACTCTCTCGTCCATCCCCCCCGCCCCTCAATAAAATGAAAAATGGTGGTTGCGCAGAAAAAGTAAGTACCATCTTGAATGCTCTAAATGCGGATAGCAATCTGCATACTGATAAACAAAACATGTGCTTTTTTATATGCTTTTCTCTCCCTATCCCCTTAATTTTGTGTGTGTTTGAGTGAATGATTGTCTAGTATTTGTATGTTTTATTTGGAAGAAATTTGTAAAACAAACAAAAAAAGATGATCATTGGGCCTCACATCATGTTTCTTTCATCCATCGTTCTGGAGCACATCTGTCTGTATATGAAAAGAGGTCCTGCATGTGGAACATTCTACCATAAATGATAAAAAAAAAATAGTACTGGGGTATTTTTAGTAGTTGAGTAATCATGATCAAGTCATGGTCAGCACCGCTGTTTAAGGTCATTTCAATTACCTTAATTGCCAAAACGCACCTGAGTCTATAATTGTGCACTTCTGTAATACTGCAAATTATTCCATCTTTATTCGCAGACTCAGGGGCCATAACAACAGGTACATATCAGAAACAATGGAAAACAAAAAACAACAAACAAATGAAATAAAAGCACAGCAAAAACAACGACGCGCAAGAGTCAATACATCCTCAATACATCCGAATCAAATATTAAAATATAGAACTATACATTTAAAAGACAGCTGTACCAGTGCCTCCAGAACTGAGACTGGTACCTGGTGGAGCTGCAGTGAGACAGGCTTTTAATTATGTCATTTTCCGAGGCATCAAGTCTGCCCATAAATTGTAACATAACTTTTCTGAGTACGGCGTAAAAGGTGCTAATACGTAAATTAACAAACAGTTCACTCGCGCTCAGCCAACAGGTCTTTTACGAAGAATTCTAAGTGCATCGTTATACGCAACCTGTAGTTTTTTTCAGGCTTGCTTTCTTGTAGTTAACCCATAGGTGTGTATAGAGGGGTACAGTATGATTTAAATAAAGATATCTCAACATCATCTGTACAGGAGTGAAGCCTGCGGGCAGGTGTGTTGGCCTGCGCGTACATCTTACAACACTGTACACTGTAAAATGCGCTAACAGTGGACGATGGACACTACACGCACTAAGCGGCCGTCATGTTGCTTACTTTAGCGGGCATGGAATGACTTTGACGTTGAGGACGAGCGCACATCAATATCAATAATATTACGATTTTGTTTAATCCTCGTTCGGGATTTACTCAGAAATTGCAAACCCGCGTTTTTATAGTAAGAGATGAAAACGTATAGCGCGGGGGAATAAAATCACTCGTTAGTAATTTCGGGGAACTATGACTAAAAACTTACTTTAAAAGTTTTGGAAGCCAGTCTGGAGCCAGTCTTGAAGCTGTCGTGCCCTTAATTCCGTGTGTTTGTGTGTGTGTGTGTGTGTTCGTCTTCTTCGCCTGACGCCAGGATGTTGGATACAGGATTCAGCATACAACAGTTCTGTTATTTGAAAAGGTAAAAAGCTTTAGCTACCTAGCTGGCATTACCCCCAAGAGCTACTAAGAATTAAAGACAAGTCCATTGTATTTGTCCCTATACAATTTGTAAACATCTAGAGGTATATTACATTATATTTTAATGTGTTATAGTATGATGATGGATTTAATGTTGATACACTTATGTTATTATATGTACATGTGTGTGTGTGTGTATATATATATATATATATATATATATATATATATATATATATATATATTTTTTTTTTTTTTTTTTTTCATGACGCAGATGTATTCTGCGTCTTGTCCATGTCTCTCTTTTGTTAATGTTTGAATAAGAGTGGGGAGCTGTCAGTGTATGCCAATGAACAACTGACTGGATTCACCCACCAATTCTGGAGTCTTTGTTGGGACCTCCTCCACCTAGGTGGTAAGGTACCACTTCGTATACTTCACCATACGTGATACGACCAAAATGTCTGCCGCCACCAAGCCATGACGTCACCGTACAACAGCCTTATTGTTGCTGCAGTTGCTGTAGTAACAACCTAAAAGAGTTTCAGAACAAATAAGTAAGAATTTGGTCATTTTGTCATCTGGTAACGTGAAAAGCGAGCTACCTAGCTCGCATTACCACAACAGCTACTAGGAAAGAAAGACAAGTTCAGTGGACAGTTGTGATGAAATCGCTGGCGTTTGAATAATTTTTGAAGATGTCTAAATGGGAGCACAAGCCCACCCCATGTAGAAAGCAGATTTTGAACGTTTTGTGTTGATGCAGTACAGGTCCATGTTTATACGAGGATAGCGCAATCTGGGCTCAGACGCCAATGATTTAGAAATATAGAACTGGAGCCAGAGCCTTTAGTCACCAAGCACCTCTCCTTTGGAATCGGCTTCCCCTGGCCACAGACAAGCAGCGTCCCTGGAAATCTTTGAAAGGATGCTTAAAACCTTCCTATACGACAAAGCCTACAAAGTTCAATAGTTTCCATGCCACCACTTCTGCTAGGGTTGAATTCACATCTCATCAGCTCATAAGGTCCGCACTGCCAAGGGGGATTGATACTTTTTAAAGCAGCCTTCGCTTGACCAACCGTTGATATGCTGCCATAGTCTGACCGGGAGATCTCTGAGCTGACTCAGACCGTGTCATCCTTGGGAGCATTGAGCATCCGGTCTCATCCTCTCTCTAACCCTCTTCCTATATCCCTCGACAGGAGCAGTGTCTCCGGCCCAGGTTCGTTCCCCATCAACCTAACCCTAACTGTAACCCTGCCTCCCCCAACAGTTCCAGCATCTCCAGTTCCAGCTTGCCTCTATAGAACAGTGAGATCCCTATTCTCCTAACCTTAACCTAAACCCTGCCTCCACCAACAGGAATAGAGTCTCCAGATTCCAGCAATCTCCTCCGGCCCCCTTTCCCTTATTTCTTCCCACAGAGACGGTTCACCTTCCCCAATCCCCTTTCCCTTGCTAAACGTCAATGTCTTTCCTCCGTTAAAGGAGTTTTCACATTGGCAACCTTTTAATCTAAAAAGTCAATGTCTTTTCTCCATTAAAGGAGTTTTCCCATTGACAACCTTTAATCTGACGTTATTACTTGGATGTATGTCTACTGTCTGTGGGGACCTGTTCATCTAGCCAAGATTGAGACTAATTGAAAATCTCAAAAAGGAAATCTTTCCTCCAGTCCTCTGTTAAAGTAGTTCTGTTAATCAATCAAATGAATTAACATCAACAACAAATAATCCAAACCAGTAGCTATTTCTTCAACTAGGCCGAGATTGAGGTTGAGTGGAAATCTCAATCTCCTTTTTTCTCCAGTCCTCCGTTAAAGGAGTTCTGTTAACCAATCAAAACAAATTAACACTAACAACAATAATCAGAAACTGTAGATATTTTTTTCAACTAGGCCAAGATCGAGACTGATTGAAAGTCTTGATCTCCTTTTTCTTCTTTCTTCTCTCTTCTTTCCAGTCCTCCGTTAAAGGAGTTCTGTAACCAATCCCAAATAACTGTCAGTAACTGGGAAATCAAGATTGAAAGGCAGTTAAATCTGAATCTAAAAACAAAATCACTTTTGTGAAGCGCCTTGAGGCAGCTTCGGCTGTGATTTTGGCGCTATATAAAAACCCTGGATACAGCGACATAGGGCAAGATGTTCCAACCCCATCAGTACACAGGGCAAGACGTCCCTATATCCAGTGTGACAAATTCAGCGACTTCCGTTCACTATGATGACTTTACACAGGGAAATATACAGACACAGGAAGTGTGTTGCACCCGGCAGGACAAAATGCTAGCACCTTGTATTTCGCGGGTAAACAGGCCTATAAGTAACATACTGTAATAGTTTGACAACAGTTATGAGCGTACGAACGGCGATCATCTCCAGCAACATGCAGCAGTTGCCTCAACTCTACTGCATGATACTATCTCAGCTCAGACAGTATAGTGGTTAGCCTTATAGTCTGCCAAGCTGGAGACCTGTGTTCGTGCCCCACCACTGACAAATTGCGGATATAGTTATTTTTACTATAATCCTGTGTACCACCAAGAGCGTGCTCGCATTCCACTGGTGACAAGTGATTTTGGTGCATTTCTGTAGCCTATCAGTAACATAATAGCATCTACATTTTTTGGCATCGGTGGCCTTCTCTGAGTGCTTCTAGTTTGGATTAGTCGGTATTCCACAATATGCATGTAGAATGGTGAGAGAAGCGGAGGGAGAACACGGGTAATTGGTGACAAAATGGTTTGCAGTTTGTCTTGACAAATTCATCCGCTTCACTCTCCTGATGCTCTACACAGGCTTTCTCTAACAGGTGATGATTGAGGCAAGTTTTTGCGTTAAATTAATATCACAATCAAACAAAAATCAAACAGTGGTTGTGTCCGAAATCACTCCCCATTCCCTATATAGTGCACTGTATGGGGTGCACGCCATTTTGTAGGGGTGTCCAAATACTCCATGCACCCCATAAAGTGCACTCAAAGTATCCCACAATGCACACACAAAAGGTAGTGTGCATCGATGTAGACCTCGAAGACCAAGCAATATAACCCATAATGCATTGCAAGAAGCATTGAAACTGATCTAAACTACAAAAACATGGCACGGCAGGAGTCCATAGCAATCAATAGTTCTAAATGTAAGTACTTTTTGTGATCATTGCTGAATCTTATAATTATATATTTCATAATTATATGTTATAATATATTTTTTTTTAACTTATTTTTTATTAAAAGTCCACCATTTTTTTTTTCAGTTTGTAGTGGCGACGTTCGCCAAGTCCAGTTTTGTGTAGTCCAGCCATTTCGCCCATCTGGATTCAAATTTTCCACGTTGATGCCGTATTCGATGTGTGATCTCTTCCATCATGTATATTTCTTTTACTGCATCCATCCACTGGCCCTCCAAAGGCGGCTCAGCCTTGTACCAACGTCTTGTTATTGTTTTTTTTTGTAGCTGAGAGTAGGATTTTAATCAAGTATTTTTAGTTTACTTTTAAAAGTCCCTCCCAACAGCCGTCAAAGTAGTTCCCAGCTGTGAGAAATCCCTCTTGGCAAAATGGTGTAAAACTTGTTTGTGTAAATTTGTGTTTCCACCAAAATTGGTTCAATTGATATCTAGTTGACACACTGATATGGAGGTGGTGAGGTGAGGTTGCGGTGCTCTTGTGTTTTCGACGTTCTATCAAAAATGCTCACGTTCTAACTCAAATTAAGATAAATACATTCAGATCGAAAGCTCCCAGGTGATCCAATCTGCTGAAATATTCCTCTCCTTGCAGTTATGACCCAATAGACACTGCTACATCTTCTCTGCTGGACATGCTGCCCTCAACCACAGCACTAACCCCAGAACAACTAGACTTTCATCACCGCTGCTGCCCCAAACCACCACCCTAACCCTGTGTGACTGAGCCCCCTGTGGAGGGGGGCCAGCAGATGTTCCCTCACAAACAAACTGCACCGCGGGACTCCAGGGGTCTCTGGAGAGGACAGACGGGTCTGCTGGAAAGACTTGGACTCGTCCCAGAACATGAACAGAACCGATTGATCCGAATTTGTCCCAGAACACATGAAGGTCAGACTGAGACCGGCCCCCCAAACACCAACAACACACAACCCGCACCGAGGCGTGAACTAGTCTCTCTGTCAATGTCAATGTGATTGTTGTGCGACTTTTCAGCAACAGAGTTGGGTCAGAAACTGATCTAATTTGTGTCTATTTTACAGAATTTGCTTTTACAAAATGGCTTCAGGGCTGTTGCAAGTGACGTCAGTGGGTTGGTGGCGGCAGACATTTTGCTGGTATCATGTACGTGTGAATTATATGTATACGCACGGTTTATTGGTACATCTTACTACTTCACATCCATTATATAGGGGCAAATAGAATGGCTGTAGTTAGGCTTCCATCTGCTGACGATTGATAGCATATTACCATGGATAAATCAATAATGGAAAACTTTTATATGGACAATGTTATGCAAATAACGCTCTCTGCCTCTTCGTGTGACGACAATGATACCACCAAAATGTCTGCCGCCGCCAAGCCGTGACGTCACCGTGCAACAGCCCTATTGCCGACAGGCCAGGGGGTTAAACTGTCAAGTGGTGAGGTCCCGAGGAAAAGTAGCTCCAGGTTGGGGGAGCTAGTATACTAACATACTATGTTAGTATGTTAAGCTGATGCGAATCGTCCACCCATCACTCCAACGTGTGTTTGTGTCTGGAGTTCATCAAATCCAAATATGTGATCTCCGGCTCCATTTCTGCTGTGTTGAGGCGGACGATTGAGGCAGATCTGCGAGATGAGATGCTTCTTCGTCACATGACACGGCTACTGTGCTGTGATTGGATAATTTGTATTTTTTTGATTTGTATTTTTTTTTATGATGATCCTCCTCCCACCACACGCCTTTTTGGTCGCATCGACACCAGACCCAAACGCACGTTTGAGCAATGCATGGACGATTCGTTTGGTCACTGAATGCCTGAGATAAAATGAGGTCCGAGTCGTAGTAGCATCGGAGACTGCGTTGTAAAACATCTGTACAGCGCACAAACTGCTTTTTTGTTTTTGAGTCGTAGTTTTACACTCCAGTCCACATCGTTGTGGTTCTAGTAGATCAAGATGGAACAAAACGGACCAGTCTTTCTGCAGACTGAGAGCAGAGAACACTGTTCTGGATGGTTCTGGTCGGTATGATATGAGTTTCTGGGTGGATCTTGAACAAAGCTCGGATCAAGTCACCCCCTTATTGACTGTTCACAGCCTCTTTTTTTCAGTTCAAACTGTTGTATATTGGGCTCCACACTCCGCCCTGTAATGTCCTGATGTCTTGGGATAACCCTTGGGGCTGAACCACCAAGCAGAATACCAGTTGGAACCTCAACAGGGAGATCATGAGTTAAAGGTAAATTCACCTTTGTTTGACCAGTATGCTCTTTGGCGTTTGTCCATGTAAGGGTAATTCTCCGCTGACAGAAATGATGGAGAAGTTTAAGCTATGAGGCGAGGACAGTAGAAAGTTCTAGATGCTGTCCAATCGTACCCCGAAAGCAATGGATGTAGAACAGAAATATTTCCATCGTTCCTGACGGGGAAAATGAAGTCGCCCTCAACTTTCTAATGATTGAATTAGATATTCATGACTTTGGGGGCATGACATTTTGGGGGTCGCATCGCAGTCAGAGGAAGAGACAGAGATATTTATAAGATTGATGGTTTGAAAGACTTAATCTATGATTGATGTATCCATGGGAGTAGGCTGCCATCTGCTGGCGATTGATAGCATTCATTTGCTTTCCATTTATCCCAATACAATAGACGTGAAGTGTTATGGTATACCACTTCACTGTACGTGCAACCCCCAAAATGTCTGCAAGCCGCCACATCATTGTGCCCAAGACCTAAACTGTCTTTCTGGTTCAGCCCTCTTGTGTTTTCAGAATTTTTAAATTTAAGGGTTTTAGAAGCTCTGCCTGCTCCTTGAATCGCTGTGTACTAACTGTTTAGAAGAGAATGAAGGAAGTGCACTTTACCGTCAGCATTCCCGCACCTCCAGTGTACAGATGTAAATAGACCACGTCACGGGCAGTGGTGTGTGTACAGTAGGAGTGACCACGGCGTCTCCACGCCGTCACAAGCTTGTTAAACTCCTCAGTGTCTTCAAATGACTCTGTATCAACTCAAAACTCCGACTGTGTCCCCTTTGGCCGTCAAGAGTCGAGTACTTGGGAGGTTTAGTGAAGTTCATGTACAATCCATCCCATTGGACCGGCTACGTTTCCTACTGAAATATGTTGTTCCCTGATATTACAGTTGATGCCTGTCTTGTCTAAGGATGGGCGATCTTAAAATGTCAAATTCATCTTCACTAATTTAAGAGTGTACTGAGTTTATTACATTTGACGATGTTACGAAGATGTTCAAAGATTTTTTTTTTAATGCGTACAATCTTAAATCGTGATGGCTCAAAATGGTGTAAATTGTCCCCTAATCCCTGCAATCACTCTGTGCATAGCAGTACTTTGTTAGCCTAACTTAGCTCGAAGGTGGTGGAGATAAAAGCAACTAATCACCTTTAAATATGAATCTGGTGAGTCGTTACACATCCAAAGTTTTTCTTACAAAAAAAAATGAGTACAGCGATTTTTATTTTTTTGTAGCTGCTTTTCATGATTTTCACCCATGTTTGGTTCCGAGGCGCTAAGATATGCTAGCTATGCTACCAAAGTACCGCCGTGCACCAGAGTGAGTGCACGCACAGAGGCAGGATTGGTATGAATGGACTCCGCTAACATCAGGGAAGTATGAATTTTCTGGTTACGTTAAGTCTCGGCGCTGACAGGAATTGGTTGTTCTACCTCTACGGTCCTTCATGTTCCATCAGCTAGCATCGCACGTCTCATAAATGTTGTGAAATGAAAATAAGGGTTGCAACTAACGAGTATTTTGATTATCAATTAATCAGCCATTTTTACTGACGATTAATCGATAAATCTTTTAATTTTTCCTTTGAAATCGGAACGACCAAACAAAACGATTAATCGATTAATTAATCAGCCACTCATTTGATAATCAATTGATCAGTTTCAGCTCTAAAGAGACCACTAACCCTGTTTTTCATGCAGTTTTAAATCTATTCAACAAAACATGACTGATTCCATTCTACACTTATTAGTGTTTAGCACAAAGGTAACTTTTTGACTCGGGTTGTTTCGGAACGCTCCATGAACTCCTGGTTCTGTTGGGTCTTGACGGCTAAACGGACCGAACGTATGTGTGTGAGAGAGTGCATGTTTTAAAGCTATTATCCTTCTATATTCCAGTTAATTTTATTTGTGTTTTTTTTTTAATGGTGGTTGTCATTTTTTGTATCATGCCGCGTTTTGATTTACTGGAAGCTGCACACAGTGAACATTGCAAATGTATGTGTTTATTTCTGGCCTACCCCCCGCCCTGCCCCCCTCCATGTGGAAGTGAATCAGAAAGGACTTTTGGTGCTATGTACCATTGAAGTTTTCTGTGCGTGTACCGAATCGATAATATATTTAAGATGTGTTTGATTTAAATACATATATGATCAAATCCTGCGCGTTGTTTTTACTGCTCTCATCGTCTCTGTATATACCCCTGGGTTTTTACTGGTTATTAGATGGAATATGATTATTTTAATAGTAATGGTTATTTTCAGATTACAGACGAGTTTATATTGTTTATTATATATTATTCATAGACAACTTTACGCCCAAAACAGGAGGCTGACATTTTGGTCCGCTGTCTGAAACCCTCTTCCAGTGTCTGTATAGCTACTGATGGTTGATGTCAAGTAAATCTAAAGCGCAGTGAGACTTATAGTTTTAACTGTAGCCGTAGCTAGCAACATGTTTTTAACTTGTTTTAACTGGTTCACTTGTTTTAACCTGTTTATACTTGTTTTTAACTTGGCTTAGGTCCCTGCCGGAGTATGCATATTCCACTCACGGACATCCGGGTGAAATATAGCAACTCTGCTAAGCCCATTTTGTACAACCATCTTCTCATGTCGCATATCTCATGCAGAAATGTTTAATGGCTCTGTATTGTCTGTCCTAAAATAAAATTAATTCATTCATATATTAATGATAATAATATATCAATATATCACCTAATTTATGCAGTGATTGAGCTGACAGTAATGGGCTAGTCTGTTTAGTACTTTGCCCTGTTGTGTGTGACTATATATATAGAGATAGAGAGAGAAGGGAGAGAGAGGGAGATGGGAATGTATAAAGAATATTATAAAATAGATATACATTATACAATTTATTTTTATAATTATTATCACAATGAATCGCAAAAAAACATGTTATTTGGGCAGGTAAGGTAACTTTAATCTGATTACATATTTGGAAAAATGAATGTGTTAGAGTACTTTGAAAAATGGCTAAAAATCAAAATAACGTGGTAGTAACTTTTTGTTCTGGTGCTTCAGACAACAAAGAGATGGAAGAGTGAGAAACGGAAACACAGGACCCAGTACACCCAGTACAGTGATTAGATGAGCGGCCGTGTCGATGCCTCGCTCCGCCAGCAGGTGGTGTGGTCTGCCGCTCTGAGGCGCTCTGTGCTCGGCTGTTGTGGACCCAACACTACAGATCCACTGGTTGGACCGCAGCACACGCTCCAAGTTGGTCCGTGGAGATGGAACTAGTCCTTGCTGTGACCAGACGAACTAACTACCAGCCTTTCTAACAACCAGACTAACTCCTTCGGTCCCCGCCATGGAGCCCTAGTGGGACTCTTCAGGGACCTCCTGCGTGGACTCCCGCTGCCGCTGCTGTGGGCTCCGCTAATTAGTTGATTGCTGCCACAGGAGCGGATGTAGGCGCGGCGCGGAGAACCGGGACAGGCGGGCAGGGCTGGTGGTTTGACCCGGGATCCGATGCTGCTCTGCCGGGACAGAGGAGGAGAAGAGACGGGTCTTTGTTCCGTGGGTCTCGACCGCCCCGATGTTTAGCTGCGTGGGCTGCTTCTGGGTGCTGCTGTCCGCCGCCCTGGTGCTGGTGGTCGGCTTCAGCTTCGTGTCCCCGGCCTGGATCGTCCAGGAGCGGCTGAAGAACCAACCGGAGGTGGTGAGCTTCGGGCTGCTGTGGCACTGCACAGAGTCCCTGCAGGACCGCACGGCTCGGTGTTACTCCTTCACCGGACCGCCGGCCCGGTTCTCCGACATACCGTCCCGCTCCTGGCAGGTGCGTGGAGGCGCGCACGCACGCACGTACACTGACACACACACACACGCAGACACACACGCACAAAATCCAAAACACACGCGCGCACAGACACACACATGCGCGGGCGTACACAGCCACACACCTGCACACATACACAATTCAAAACACGCTCAGACTGACACACTCAAACACATACAGCCACATGCACAACACACACACACACACACACACACACACACACAATTAAAAACATGCACACGCAGCCACAACCTCAAACACGCAAACTGTAACACACAATTCTAAATACACGTACAGTGACACAAACGCGTGCGCACGCACACACACAATTTAAAACACGCACACACTGACACACGCGCATGCCAACAGTCTTATTACCAGGGTTCTTGCGCAACACCTTCCTACATTAGTCCAGGTTTGTAAACCGAATCACCAGGTTTGTAAACCGAATCACCAGAATATTCCATTTGTCCTTTTAGTGCTCGGTAAGAAAATATTTTTTATTTGGTTCGCTTAAACATCCGAGGTAAGATTGAGTGAATAACATTGAAAGTACGATTTTTGTCTTTGTTGGTTTTGTACATCAAAAAGTACTCACGCACTTGCATACAATACCATGGCATTACATTTTATTATATTACGTTATATATTATTAGATGCATTGCATAAAACACCATGACGAATACGTTCTGTTGTTGATGTTTCATTAACTTCCTGCTGTTGAAGATTAAACCCTTTTAAAATGGTCACGTCTAAGTTCAAAATGTTGTGTTATTGTCATGGACAATAACACATGCATGCACTTCTCTTTTGCTTAAATAAACATCCATTGCATCACAAACTCTAAGTCTAAACCACTTTTAAAGGTGCACTATGCACGATTTTTGAGTTTGCAAATAATTGCATTGGTTTTGTTCAGGATACAAAAATTGAAATCATGAACTTTTTTTGATGTTGCAGCTTTTTGACCTTTCATTTGGCACTTTAATAGTTAACGTTTGAGCTACAAGTTGTAAATGGTTCAATAAAAGAGTTTTGAGAGAGTGTTTGAACATCCCAGTCTTCAAACTGTAACACGACTGTGTCTCAAAAGCCATTTAAAAAATCATGCTATTCAAAAAGATACATTAATTTCATTATAATATGGCATCAAATAAGTTTGATATCCATCTGTTATCTATTTTGAGGTCTTGTCTAAAAACATATTTTAGAATAACAATGGCAGCAGCAGCATCATCAGCAATCTTCATCAGTTATACCCAATCAACCGGACTCTTGGTGAGTTGTTTTGGGAGTGTTTGGGTTGAGTTGAGAGGTGTGGAAAAGCGAGCTGTTGGGGCACACAGGAATATTGGCAAAGGACAGAGCAGGCGAAAGCAGGACTTGCTTGAGTAGTTTTTAATGCTCAAAAATGGCAGGTGCAGACCATGTGGCAAGCAAACACAAAACCAACTCCAAAAATCCCACCCCTTAAATAGTGTTTCCACCAGGAACAGACCGTTCAAAAAGGGGTGTTGAAATGGCAGCCAATTAATACCTGTGCTGGGGCGGAGCAGGTTATGTTTTTGGTCGCGTTGGTTTGTCCCCGGATAGCTGAAAAAGTTGAGCACGGATCTGGATGCAATTTTTAGTTGTTGGAAATGACGAAAGAGAGAAGTGATTACATTTTTGTGCATTTTTGTAGCCTATAAGTAACATAGTAGTCATACTTTATTATTATTTATTATTAACGGGTGAACGATCCCCGTTCTCCATAGTGACGTCACGCGTGGCCGTGTCTTCCACACCTGCGCGAGGCTGCTTTCTGCCTTCCAAATGGCCGGTGCCAACTTAAGGTTGTCTGCTCCCAACTCTGCATCAGCTTGTATGGCGCAGCTGTAGCGAGCTCCACTTTTTTCTGCAAATTACATATTTTTTATTTTTTTAAGTTTAGGGGTTATGTTTAGGGGTTAGGGTAGGGGTTAGGGTTAGACTTCGGGTTAGGAAAAATACATCACTAGACGATGCGTTGGTCCTGGCTCGCCAGGCTACTACTCTACGAGTAGTTTTTTTTGTACCACTACGGCGCAGGTTTGCGATCTCTGCTTCTAGTGCTTCTAGTTTCAAACGCAGCTTTTAACGAAATAAAACATTCACCAATCTCAAATAATGTTGAAATGAGGGGGCGTGTATCTAGTGGGCCAAACAAGGAAATACAGAAGTGCATGAAAATCAAAATAAACTATGTTTCCAGGCTCCCTCTGCTGGAAGATATCAGACTGCAACATGCATGGAAGCGGTAGCGCTACGTGGAGAAAACACGAAACTAACATGTGCAAAGCAAAGACAATTGCGAAGACTTGCGTTCGAGCCCACACAACGCGTCACATAGACCAGGGGTGGGGAACCTTTTTCCCATCAAGGGCCATTGATGCAAATTTATAAAATCTACCAAGGACTACAGAGTACACGGCGTATATTGAATGTTATTTTTCACAAATTTTTACTGTCCTAAAGCTTTATTTTACCTGTGCACTGAGATGAGGAGATTGGATGGCAAGTTGCTCTGCGATCGGAACGGCTCTGTCGTGATCATCTGTCTCACGCGCGTGCAATACAGTACCCAACAGTTATCGCGGGGTCCCACGTAGTCTCCCCGGGTTATTGTCAAACGTTCTGGGTCCCACATAGACTTCTCAAAGTGTTAGTATTGTACTCCAACCGCATCCGTATTCCAGTCGGCTTCCTGCTGCTGCTCCTCCATACTCAAAATAAAAAGATGTAGCGGTGCTACAACTCTCCGCTGAATAGTGGTGAACAACTTGAATCCGTATTGCACACTCTCTGCCCCGTTGTCTGTGTGTGTCTACATGTATTTCAGCGTCAACCAGCCCGAAGAGTGTGTGGGCCAAATGACTGCATGTCGCTGAACTAAAAAAAAAAAAAGTTAAAAAGTGCACCCCCATGATTTTTTTTCAGGATCCACCACTGGCATTAAACACTTTCAGCAGTTTTTACAGACCTGATGAAACTTCTTATCAGCGGTGAATGGGTGTCAAAAATATACACTGCACATTGACCGATCAGAAGCTTCTCCGGAACTGTCTGTTTCCTGGGGTGTTTTGGATTATTGCTCCGCTGTCCGGTAACGGCCCGTCGATAGCGTCCGTGGAGCTAATTAGCTAATAGACCGGCTCAGGAAAGATGGCCACCTCTGTTAATTAATTACACTAATGAAGTCATTACCACTTGCGGCTCTGAGTCACTGAACCATAGGCCGGAGTTTTACTGTCGGCTGTTGTTTGCAATTCATAAAACAATCACAGAATCAGAATTTTATTGGTCCTGCATGAAATTAACCACCAGATGGCAGTTTCTCTTCTGTGTTAACAATGTTAACTCGCACTGATTCACAAAATATTTTATACAAATCGATTGGCAAAGCAAACACCAGGTTACAGTGAGAATAAGTTGTTTAAAAGAGTTTAGCTTTTATTAAGCACAGGCATAACGGACACATATTATAATATTAGGCCATAGGCCATAGAGAAGCCATGTTCCTTAACATTCTATTTATCCATTTTCAAAGAAGCCATTCAAGTTAAATAATTGCTAGTAATGACATGACTTTTTATTTTATTTTTCGTGGAATACAAAAATTGTATTTTTCATTTTTTGTGCAGCCCAGCCTCACTCTGCTAATGCCTCTAGCAGCCCCCTAGTAATTTGAATTTGAGACCTATACTCTGACTTCTGGATTACAACATTAGTAAAACAATACAACTAGAAACTAGAAACTGTCCAAAACTCTGAATCAAGGACTAGCACAAAAAGCATTTCTCAATAAACATTTAGACATAACATTTTTTTTTTTTGCGCCGCACATTCTTCAATGTAAAATCCTTTTGTAATATACTTTAAATTCAAATAAGGTGCAAGTCAATTTTCAATACTAAGGATGCTTAGTGCAGACAAGCATTCTTGTGACATTATTTTTCTCATAGTTTTAAATTAAATAACATTGCGACGGGGGCCCCTGTAAATAAAATCTTTTAATGTTGCATATACTGTAGATCATGTTTGGTACGTCATGCGTACCAATCCAACACTGAAATGTTTGAATGAAATGGTTCGACTAAATGTTAGTCGGACCAGGCAGCTCGCTAGAGCTCCACACAGTGAATCTACGGATCCAGCAGTTTATTGATCTACATTAACTTGGTATCGAACTCGTCTCCATGCATGCTTAAGTATAAATGATGGCTCTTAGCTGGCTCGGCAATCCACCGTCTTACATAATACCACGTCTTTGGTTTTAATTACCTTTACACAGGAAGTGCGAGGAGGTTGTGTTTTCCTTTCCATCTATATCTCGTAGTCTGTCCGACCGTTGGGGCGCCATTGAAGACTTCACAACCAGCTTTCTCCATCTTCCTTTGTCCTCATAGTCTGTTGGACCATTGGGGGACCACTGAAGACTTCACAACCAGCTTTCTCCATCTCTCTCTGTCCTCGGCCACTCGTATGGTTTCACTCAGCTTGCAACATGTCCACTATTGGATGTTATCTTCCCACTGCTTTCTCTGTCTTCCTCTCCCCCTTCCACCTGGCCTTGAAGAATCATTCGAATCATCGAGAGTGCTTGGGATCTCGTGACATGCCCATATCATTTTTTAGGTTTCGTTTTCTGACTGTGGTTAGTAGATCTTCATATGGTCCAATGGCTTGTTTTATTCTGGCTTTCACTTCTTTGTTGGCTCTTTTATACAAGATGCCTTTTTTATATGAAATGTTCAGTAGACATGTGAGACATGGACCCTGACAGCAAAACTAGAAAGAAGAATTCAGGCCACAGAGATGAGATGTTTCCGCAGGATCGT
>OMKY01210031.1:0-13967 GCA_900302395.1 Bregmaceros cantori | reverse complement strand
TCTCCTCAGGCGAAATCCAACATTTGGTCTCATGTTAGAGAGGACATTAAAACGACCATTTTGACAGGAGGATGAGAAGCAGAACAGCATAACATGTAAACAATTAGCTTAGCTTAAACAATTCTAGCCCCACCTGCTGATTGAGCAAGTCAGCCGAGCGTGTTGCATTTAATTGGAACAAGTCCGTCCCCCAGCAAGGCTCAGGTGTCTCGTGCCCACTGTTTGTGTTCGCGTCTGCCGCCGCCTCATTAAAAATGAAGAGTGTTTGTAACTCATGTGTTGCCACAATGTGTCTCTCGTGGTCTTCAGTCCTTCTGGGGATTGTACTCCCCGGGGATACCCTACGAGATCTCTATCAAATCAAATATTGTGTCGTTGGCGGAATGGTTATGGACCTCGCACCTAAGGCGTCCCCATTCATGTTAATTGACGGTGTCTACCATAATTTTCTTGTTTCTTTTTTGCTAGCTAAACATTCTTCTGCATTTGTATTCACACCAACCCAAAAAATCCGCACCACAGACTTATTTAGTTTAGTGCGAACCAGGGCTTTGAACCGGTTCAAGGAACGATAACAGGGAACTTTTTGTATTTGTATTTTAGTCTCTGCTGCCGTGCGCCTTCCCTTCCCAGCCCCCTGCCCACAATATTTGTTTTTTGTTTTAACCGGTTCGGGAACACCAGTTTATTGGTGAAACTCATAACCAGAAATGTTATAATTCCGTTTCTGTTCAGAATGAACCAATTGAGAAAAAATATCGGTTTAAAGCCCAGGTCCGAATCAAACATGGCAGGTTTGAATACACCCTTATTTTCCACTGGAGAGAGTTGTCAACATCAGACGTAAGAGAAAAACATGAGGGACATAGGGAAGCGCACAAGTGCATAACAACATAATAAAATTTACATTTCAATCACTTGGGATATTTGGCAATGAGTGACTTTGACTGAGAACACCTGCTGCACCTACCCGTTAAGTAGCCGCAGGGCCGAGCTACTGTCATAACACAGGTGTGCTTTGGTTGGGCAGTCGGCCACGCAGCGTGTAACTTTCTTCACTTTAGACACAAATTAGTCTCTTGCTGCCTCACCTATGAGCCGGACACACCTGGCTCAACACGCATAATTGGCAGACGATGGCTGTTTAGAGAAACAGCTTTCTCATGGTCGCCTGAGTTTGGTAACAACAATGTCACAACATAGTTATTAGCAGGGCTTGGGTACAAGGAACGAAAACCGGGAACACTTTGTATTTACCAGGGAACAGAAAGGAAACCGGAAACATTATTCTTTTTTATGTTCTGGAACAGGAAAACATATTTTAAAATAATGTTAACCGGTTAATGCCGGTTTTATTTCGTTCCTCAAAGTTTCCGTTGAAACATGGCGCGGTCTGTGCCATAGGTGTCCGGTTTGCTGCCCGTCTCTGGCGTCATAACCATTGCAGAGAGGTCAATGAATTGTGTCAAATTGTTTTT
The DNA here is from genome assembly GCA_900302395.1 of Bregmaceros cantori. Taxonomy (NCBI): domain Eukaryota; kingdom Metazoa; phylum Chordata; class Actinopteri; order Gadiformes; family Bregmacerotidae; genus Bregmaceros; species Bregmaceros cantori. Next base: position 12,489 of record OMKY01210031.1, on the reverse strand, counting down.
TTTTCTATTTCACAAAACCTATCTAAACAAACAAAATACAAGCAAACCAAACAATGACATTACTCACTCTTGAGTCGATGCCAAGTCGTGTCCTTCAGATGAATAATATCCAGATTACATAACATCCAATGTTTGATATTAAGTTATTAAGTTTCCACCTTAGAGCAATCAACTTTTTAGCAGCCGGAAGGCACGTCAAAATTATTACCTGCGCCAAGCAGGTTATGTTTTCTGTCGCTTTGGTTTGTCTGTCAGCAGGATAACTGAAAAGGTTTTGCACGGATCTGGATGAAATTTTGTAGAGTTGTTGGAAATGACCAACTGAACAAGTGATTGGTGCATTTCTGTAGCCTATAAGTAACATAATAGTTTGACAACTGTCATGAGCTTACAAACTGTGATCAGCTACAGCAACATGCAGCAATTGCCTCCACTCTTCTGCGTGGTACTAACACAGTTCAGATAGTTCTAGCGGCTAGCCCTACGGTCTGCCAAGCGGGAGACCCGATTGATTGATTGATTGATTACTTAACAATACAACACAGCAACAGAACAGTTAGTCACACAAATGTCCAGCATATCCAGAGAGGCATCTATCGAGTACACCGTCCATCACCATAGGGACAAAAGATCTCCTGAACCTCTCAGTGGAGGACACAGGAACAAGAAATCTGTTGCTCCGAGAGCTTCTCAGGTTCTCAAAGATGGAGAACAGCGGGTGGTCAAAGTCATTCAATTTCTTTTGCATTCTGTCCTGCGTTACTGTTTCGAGCGTGTCAGGAGGCAGGCCAATCACTGATCACAGCTCTCTTAATCAGCTTGTTAATTTTATTTCTCTCGGCTGCTCCCAAGCTACACCCACAGCAGACTACGGAAAAGAAAGGTACACTGGCCACAATGCTCTGATAAAATATGTTTAAAAGAGGTCAGCTTACATTAAAAAAATGGAGCTTCCGTAGGAAAAAGAGTTTGCATCCCACCTCTGGCAGTTGGCCAAAATATTCATTTTTATGACTATAATCCGGCAGAGCATGCTCGCATACCACTGGTGACAAGTGATTAAATTTTGCTGCATTTCTGTAGCCTATAAGTAACATAATAGCGTCTAGTTCCAGTTTTATATCTGCATGCCAGCTGCTAAGGAATGCAATTGAACAATATGGACGCTATAGATTTAGGGGGCGCAGGTCGTTTCGTCACAAAAGTCAGGATTTGGGGTTCTGGAAGGGGTTAAGGTAGGGGTTAGGTTCAGGGTTGGTGTTAGGGTTAGGTTTAGGGTCGGGGTTAGGGGTTAGGTTTAGGGTCGGGTTTAGGTTTACGCTTAGAGTTAACCCGTAATGCCAGGGTGACTAAACGACTTTCAGACTAAACAACTCATATCAGATTTAGGAATGCAGACTGAGAACATTGCAGATACTCGTCCCAAAAGTGGTTAACACAAAATCACCTTTGTTTTTGTGCCATCAAATTTCAAATGAAACAACTCATGAAGGACATTTAAATTATTTTTTTTTGAGCGCATGCGCTGTTTTTCATTCTTTTATTGAGAGACAGTGACAGGATTAAATCGGAAGCCGGGATGAAGAGTTGGGCGGAGACATTGCAAAAAAGCCGGAGGGTTTGTGCAAACCCACGGCACTGCTTGACCTGTGGTCTGGGGGACGCCCTCTCTACCCACTCGGCAAAAAGGACATTTTGGAAGTCATTAGTTGCTTTTATTCCCTTTTTATTTTGCTTAATTTAATAGTGCAGCACATGACTTCATTCTTATTTTTTTATTGATAGCATTAATGTGAAAGTTGTACGACAAGGCAGGGACGAGCAGACCTGAAGTACATGACCGTGAGGGGAAGCGATCTCGCGGCGCTGCGTGTGCTGTGAACTAAGCGACAGGCACAAGACTACGTATGGGGCTGGATGCAGCCACAGAGCCAGCCCCATCTGACTAAATTCTAAATGTTTATGTGCTATCTTCCAAATACTACAAGTGACAACAATTTGTATTTGGATGCTGTGTAGGCCTCCTGGTGAGTGGTTGACTTTACTGTGGTAGTTTTATTAGCAGTAATGAGGTAGACCACTAGGGGGCCTGCACACGGCTTGGCGCGGGAGACGTTTTGGAGGTATCCCGTTCGATGAAGTATACATGTACGTATGGTTTAGTTTTATACCTAACCACTTCACGTCCATACATTGGGGTAAATACAATGGGCCTAGTTAGGCTGCCATCTACTCGCGATTGGTAGTATATTACCATGGATAAATGAATAAGAGAACACTTTTAAACAGACAATGTTAAGCAAATATTGCTCGCTGCCTGTTCGTCTGACCTCGATGATAGCTGTTTTCAAGCAAAATGGGCCCGTAATGACCGTAGTGGGTAAGATTTGTCAATTTGGAGTCTGTTTCAGTCTGCATTCCTCAATCTATAGAGGCCTTGTTGTTCAATTGCATTCCACAGCAACCGGCACCCAGATATAAAACTATGATAATTTTGGCAGGCATCACTGCTGCTAAAGGGTTAATTGCTCTAAGGTGGTAATACCCTGAAAAACTTAATTTAAAAAACATTGGATGTTATGTTATCTGAATATTACTTGTCTGGAGCTTATGGGTCTCAGGGAGCAAAAAACATTCTTGTTGGGTCTCAGCTGCTGAGAAATTGAAAAAAACATAATTTAGAACTAATATTTACACTACACTTGATCAAAAAAATGAGTCAAATGGGTTTCATGCAAATTTACAAGTTACAACAATGGCCTTTAAATGAGTGTGGACGAGGATGTAATCCCCTTATCCAGGCAGCCTGGTTCTGTACTGTCTGTCTTTAAATAGATTTAATTAATTCATTTATTCATTCATCGTCTACGCATCGCATGCCGCTAGACAGTAATCGTGTGCGATGCGTGGAGAATTTGTTGCTTCTGGCTCGCCAGACAGGTAAATCCAGGTAAATGTAAATGCAATCTAAATTACATATTTGAAAATGTAATTTTAAAGAACTACAGTTTTTTTGACTACTGTATTTTTTGTAATCACACTACTTCAATCACATTACAAGTAATCCGTTACTAGCCAAACCTTTATCTCATCGTTTTAATCACCTCGTTTTTTTGACATGTACGTGAGGATGTACTACTGGAAGTTTGCCAGCAGAGGGAGGCAAACATCACACATGCAAAGTCAACGCACAAAACGCTGGCCATAGATTTACTGTGACGATCACAAATTTCTCTCAAATGTTATTCAGTATATTTACACTAAATTCATAGATATATGTATTTAGTGTTGTCTTAATCCACTGCCTCTTGGAGGCGTATCTCTCCTATAAAAACGTTTAACACATTTGATTCCGAAATAGTTTATTATAGGACAATACATTTAATTTAGTCTCTAGTCTTTCCCTATACATAATTAAAAGTGGAAGGCCTAATCAGATGGATTTTGTTTCATTCCAGAATTAAAAAAAAAAAAGATAAAGGACGGAGAAAAAAAAGTCACAAATTGTTTTTATTATTATTTTTTACACACAGAAAATAAATAAAATGAATGGGGGAAATGATGGAATAATGGCTTTTTTGTCCAATTAAAAGTAAACAAATTGCCACTTTGGTCTCAGGGCGAAAATGAATCAAATCCTGCAGCCATGTTCTTTTTTGATGGACTTCAACAAAATTAATCAGGTGAAAAATCATATATTTCATGAATTCACTCCAGTCTTTTCCTATTTTAAGAACTAATTAGAAGTGAAATCTACTTTAATCTAATTTACAACAGGTTCCATTATTTGTTATACACTGCTGCGGTTGTGCAACCAAATACCAACCAGCAGATGGAGACAAATATTTTCAAATATAAACGATCTTCTTTTTCTCCCGATAGAGTAGTAGTAGAGAAGTGTACATGGTCGATTATTTTTTTGGTAAACTATTGATAATATTTTTTTTGTGGGGGGGTGTACTGGCTAACAATAGTCCTCATCCCATGATTGGGCTGTTGCATGGTGACGTCACGACTTGGTGGCGGCAGACATTATGGTGGTATCATCGCCGTCAGACGAGCAGACAGAGAGCGATATTTGCATGAGATTGGCTGTGTCCGAAATCGTTTGCCGCCGTCCAAATTATTATTATTATATATAATTATGAGATATATATAATTATAAAATTCAACAATCATCACAAAACTCGTCAAAAATACTTACATTTATAACTAATTGCCCTGGCCTTGGTCATTTTTAAAATTTCTCGCAGTGCATTATGGGTTATATTGCTTCGTCTAGGGTGCATCGATGCTCACTACTTTTTGCCGTGCATTGTGGGATACTTGAGTGCACTATGTAGGGTACATTGAGAATTCAGACATCCCGACAAAATGGTGTGCGCCCCATATAGTGGACTATATAGGGAATAGGGAACGATTTCGGACAGAGCCAGTGTCTGTTTAAAAGTCTCCTAATATTCTATCAATCACGAGCAGATGGCAGCCTAACTACATCCAGTGTATTTGCACCAATGCAATGGACGTCAAGTGGTAAGGAATACCACTTAACCGTACCCACTACCTCCAAAATGTCTGCTGTCACCAAGCTGTGACGTCACCGCGAAACAGGCCTATTGGTAAAATATAATTTTGTCAAAGCGGTTAAACATGTTAACCGGGGGTTCCGTGTTGGCAGAGTGGTAGCGCTGTGTGTACCGCAGCGTCCGCAGTGTCGTGCATTCGACTACGCTTGTCGACTTGTCTGCAATGGCTACCCCCGATCTCTTCAACCCAGTTTCCGACTATTCCTATCCAATAAAGATAGAAAAACGGCGCTGATGCCGTAAAAAATAAATTACAAAAAAAACAAAAAACATGTTAACCGAATCAATCGCGTTCTCGTTTATTTATATTGACTGGTTAGTTATATGGTGCCTTTTCTCCTAGCTCCACTTGTGGCCAGGCCAACCAAGTTAACAATCACAAGTAATTTTTGTGTTGTCTGAATTTGTAGCGACGCACAGCAGTTTCCCGCCGAAGCGAGGGTGGCAGTCTATTCGAGAACTCGCTAGAACTCCGGCGGAAAGTCACGAGTACTTTGGCGGCCCGGCGGTAGTGTTTATATTGCATTTATATATTTATATTTATTACATTGTGGTGTAGTTGCTCCTCGGTTTTTAAAAATGGCTCGCCCCCGTACCGAAACGACAACACAGACAGCCAGAAAGGCATGCCAAGGACCAATCACAGCTGCTTTGTCTCTGCGTAGTTCCGCGCGGGTTCGCAACCGTCTGACGCGTAGTCAGGATTCTTTTGAGGTGCGCGACAATGGTTGCAGAACCTCTGCGCGTTGTGGTTGCAGAGGCTATGCGTCAGAAGCATAAATCGGCCTTAACACCACCATTTTTTCGGACCATATGACCATATGTTTTGTAGGCAGACTGTACAGAAAGTCGGGCGGCATGGTGGTGCAGTGGTTAGCATTGCTGAGAAGGTCCTGATTTTGAATCCCAACCCAGACAGGTCCATTCTGTGTGGAGTTTACATGTTCTAGTTAACCTGCTCCAGTCAGTGCCCATGGCCAAAGGCACTGGCTCACAATCTGGAGTTTGGCCCCCGGGCGCTGTGTACATAGCTGGCCACCACTGCTCAGGGATGGGTTAAATGCAGAGGAAGAATGTCACTGTTCATGTACATGTATGTATGTGTGACGAAATAAAGTATCTTAGAAGTAGTAGTAGTAGTATTAGTAGAAGTAGACACGTCGCCTGGCAATCCAGACAAAATGGCTAGTCTAGTTGGCCGGTTCCCTCAACTGGTGGAACATATGAACTACGGCGCTGTCTAGAGTTGTTGAGTTGTCCACTGCACTGAGAAAGGTCCGGATGATCCCCTAACCATGCCCAGAAACCCAGTGGCGTACTAAACTTCTGCATGCTGCCAATCTAGTGGAAATGGAATGAAGTTGCCGGTCTGTTTCTTTCTTTGATGAATGGCGTTCATCGAGTCAGACCATGTAATAACTTTTTTGCATTTAAATGACAGGAATGACCTCCACAGTTTCAGTCGCTATTCTGCGACCCTCATCAGGAGTGGTGTCCAGTTGGCATGGTGACGCCTCAGCTTTATCACTTCCTTGTGGGTGTGATCTGACTGGGTTTCCCGCCAGTCTGACCACGCCTCCCCCTGTCAAGGGGCCGTTGCAGGATAGATTCCCAAACACGTGAAAGAGTGTAAGCTCCGTCATCTTTGTTGATGGTGTTCTTGCCACGTTTCTTTATCTCTATTGCTTCTTTGATCCAACGTTGATATCTGTTGCTCTCGATCCTTGAGTAACAGATACGACGATCCTTGCGCTATCCCAGTCCATGATGTGGTTATTCCTTTTGCAGTGATCCAAAATGGCTGAATTTGAAGTTGGAATTTATTGATAATTGTTTTTTTCGCCTGTGTGTTTCTTTATTTGTTTATTGACTTGCCTATATTAGACAAACAGGTGAAAGTGAAGGGACATTGCGAGTTACGAAAGGAGTCGAAAATTGCAAGTAGCAACAGTGCAGTCATGTTTATATAAGTCATATAAGTTCTATGTTTTTGAGCTGTTATAACATGCTGTACAATGTCTGGTTACGTACAAAACAGACGTTACCCCGGTGCAGAGAATTCAAAGCAGAAATGCTGCAATAGACGTGTTTACAAGCTAAAAACAGGGGGCTGACATTTTGAAAATATGACTTGAAGTTATTCACTCGATGCTCTTCTGGACCAATGGGATGGCTGCTTTCTCTGGTAAGTTTGTCAAAAACGAGTAAATGGAACGGATTGCGCAGATTATTGAATCATGCCTTTGTGGGGCAAAGATGCGCAGTAGAACATTTGGGAGTGGAATAGCACAGCGCAAGTAACCACCATATTTTTTAAAAATAGTAATTTATTTGTGTGCTCCCACTGAATAGGCATGTTGAAAAATAGTCAAAGACACAGCAAAATAAATGACACCGTAATCAAGCCCAGCCTAGAAATTTAACCGGAACTTCCCGCCGAACTCGTCTATAACCATGCCCAACGTACAGATGTGCCAACGTCATTTCCGGTGCGTGCAAAACGGGGGTGTTCGATTCGAGACACTAAACGGCGACAGCGGTGCGCTAAAAGTCAAATGACCCAAGTTTGTCATTTGAGACACAGCGTGTGTCAATGATCCGTGTCGAGCAGGTGTGTCAGGTGTAGCTTACTTTAGCATGAATAAAACAGAAGCAGGAGAGCCACCACAACACGGCACTTGTATAATATGACCATGTTCCACTATAGTGTTAGGAACAGACGACTGACCAATATGACTGTTGAGAAAATACTGTTTTTCTTTATCTGAATAATAGAGAATTTATAATTGGTGATTAAAGGTAATTAATAGAATTGAACTAATGCAAAATAATAGTATTGTGTTCAACAATATTGTGTGTATTGCGTAATTGCGTGTCCATTGTTCATAGGTTTTTGTTTAGTTACTTTGTATTTAGTTATTGTTTCATTATTTTTTTTATCGACGCAAGCACCATTTTCTCATTTTATTGACAGTGTTAGTGTGAAAGAATGATGAGAATGCGGGTACGAGAGACGTGCAGTAGGGAAAGCGTTCTGACAGTGCTGTGTGTGCTGTGGTCTAAGCCACAGCAACAAGACAAGACACAACAACACACAACAAGACTGGCTTGGAGTAGCTGTCTTAACCCGCTGCATCCTGAGGAGGACGATCTTTGTTCATATAAACAAGGAGCCATTAGGCATATACAGTATGTTACCACATGCATTCCTTTGAAATACAATGTATTACATTACCAGAATATATTATTTTTTGCAAGTTACCTCGGCCATCGACAATTACGCTGTATTCTACAGTGTAGACATAATAAGTTCTAATAAAATAAGTAATATAATATGCATTCTATTTCTATTAGTATTTTATTTTCTTCTGTTATTATTCTATTAAATTAAATTATATGAAATATTAAATTTCCCGCTGTGTTTTTAGCATGTTCGTCAACCCGTCTTGTTAAGCACAATTGCAGTCGCATCTGCCGGTGGAAAGACAGCGCGTTCCTTAGCGTCGTTGTCTGTCCAGGTGGGCGTCAAGTGCTGCGAAACGCACTCATAACACGATCCGCTATGGGACGCGGCCGTTGAGATAGTCGCCGCGCTTGGCTATTCCACTGGCTGGAGCCTGGGTTGGCGTTAAATCGGATCGTCAGGATGCCTTTAATGGTTCTCTGATGTAGCGTGGGACTCCCAAAAACGATCCACCCTAAACAGTAGCCCATAACCCTAACCCCTAACCTAACCCTAAGCCATAACTTTAACCCAAACCTCCTACCATATACAATTAACCTAACCATAACCCCCCACTTCAACCCCAACCCCTATCCCTAAATCTAACCTAACCCAAAAAAATAAGCAGATCTTTTTGGGGAGTCGCACACCACATCACAGATCATATAAACGCTATTGGTATCCGATCTGACGCCAAGCGTGCAAAGGCGGCACATTGCTTAGGGTCGTCGGCTGTCTAGAGGGGGCGTCATGGAGCATGCTGGTGCTGCGAAACGCGCCTATAACACACTCCGCTATGGGACTCCGGCGTTGAGATATTCGCCGCACTCGGCGGAAAGACGGCGCATTGCTTAGCCTCGTTACCTGCCCAGAGTCGGCATCTCGGAGAACGCCCGGTGCTGCGAAACGCGCCTATTACACGGTCCGCTATGTGACGCGGGCGTTGACATACTCGCATGCAGCTGAGTGCGCTCGCCTGTTCCACTGGCTGCGGCGACACAACGTGGATGGGCTGTGTTGCTATAGTAACAGCGGCAGCGGACGAGAGGGTGGCGGCGCGGGGGGAGGAGAGATGTGTTGTGCGGTGCGGTGTGGATCCGGTGACGGGATATGTCGGGACACCGGAGCAGGGCCATTAGGGGAGACGCGTCGCGGCAGCAGCAGCAGTCCGGCGTTTCCCGCTTGGCGTACGGCGGCAGCAGCAGCAGCGGGTGGCGGCAGCAAGCGGAGACGGTGGACGGATACTATCGGCGGCGGCTGCAGCAGCAGCCTGCCGAGGCGGCGGCGGTGGTCGGCGGGATGACTGACCGGGTGGCGTCGTGCGGCAGCCTGTATGACAGCAACCTGCTGCTACAATACTGCAACGGTACATTTTATTCAGATAACTGGGAATAATAATTATCATCAATATTTCTCACAGGCACTGTCATCTACAGCAGGGGTTCTTAACCCTTTTCACCCCAAGGATCCGCTCTCCTGGCTTAAAGTAACTTGGGGACCCCTTAATTTTAAGGGATATAGACAATTTCTGTATCTGGAAATCGATAATATGGCAGTAACATTTGGACTACCCTGTAAAAATGCATAGTGTCATATATGTGTAGTATATGTGTTGATTTGCCTGGCCACATGGTAAACATGTGGTTATGTGTGACCACAGTATATTCATTTAAGCCAACATATATCTACATATGTGACGCGTAGTATCACTTTAAACCTTTGGAAAAAATGTGTTGGTTTCTCTCGGTGCTAGTTAACAATGAAACTCTGCCAGTGTTGTTTCATTTTTGTGTGTGATTCACTTACTGCACCCAGGTGGTAGAAGCCTGTATCGTGGTAAAGGCATATATCAACACATTCAGACCTTTTGCAGACCTCCGGTTTAAATGTGTAATTCCTCCATGGAGCCGTTGGGGTGTCCACACGGAACCCTGGTTAAGAATGGGTATCTACAGGACAGCATCAACACATTCGTAGGTGCCGCTATAGAGTACCTACTTAATGCACAGGACTATGTGCGCGATCCGAGATACAGCACCAAATGTAACGGGGGTGAAAGGTCATATTCTAATTATGGAAACGCAGGCTGTGTCCGTAATCGTTCCCTATCCCCCACTCGCTACTCCTTATATAGTGCACTCGCTTTGGACACTACAGTCGCAGCCATAAAAAATATTATTATTATTATTTTTGGGGCACAATCACAGTTTTTCGTTCTTTATTGAGAGAGATGGTGACAGGATTAAATCGGAAACTGGGATGAAGAACTGGGGGGGGCATTGCTGGAAAGGGGATTAGAACCTGCGGCAATGCTTGAACTATGGTCCGGAGGACGCGCTCTATAACCACTCTGCCACCGTGCCCCTGCCAAATTATTATAATATTTATAATTATAAATATGTAATTATAAAATTCAACAATACAAAAAAGTACTTGCACATGTATTTGCCTTGGACGGTCACTATTTACTCCCGCTGTGCCATTTTCGTCTAGGGTACATCGATGCTCACTACTTTTCGTGTGTGCATTGTGGGATACTTTGAGTGCACTATACAGAGTACTTGGAGAATCCGTACTTCCCTGCAAAATGGCGTACGCCCCATCTGAGGAAGGAAGGGTTTTTTATGTTGCAGCAACATGGTCATTTTACACCCATTACAGAAAACTGTCCACGGTACAATGCCAATGCTAGTGGCAACGCTATTTGGGTCAAAAATGAACCCGGCTCGGCCTTCGGCTCGGCGCCTGGTGGCTCGACCCATATACTGCTGGGATGTTCTGTCTACATGCAGGCTGATGTAGGCTAGTGACTCCCCTGACACCAGTGTAGAGATATTACTCACTATCATTGAAATGAAATGTAAGTTGTAAAGTCACGCTTCCATTGTCCTGATTGGCTACAAGCTGTGACATCATCGGATGTCCTCTGACATTGGCTATAAATCAGTGATGCTGCCTTCCTGACAATGTGTGTTCGGCCATGTTCCCTGCTTTAGCTCATAGCTTAGCTTGGCTAGCGCATACCCGGCTAATCTCCAGTATAGCTTTATAAATGAACCGTCCAGACATATTCCCGTGTCAAGACTGGTCATTTGCTCTACCTGGACACTGGACATTCAGTGGCCCTCACTGCTATTCCACTATATTCATTACAATTCCAATTCCCTATATTACTAGTAGCCTGGCAAGCCAGAACAACTGAATCGTCCACGGATCACACGCGACTAGAACGATCATTTGGTCTGGAGTTAGCAGGTTCGAGAAAAGGTGTGTCAATCAAATGAAGTTATCAAATCACAGCGCAGTAGGTGTGACAAGTCGTGTGGAGGCCCACGTCTCGAGTTGAACAAAGCCCACATCAATGGGGCGCTGATTGGATTGCTTGAAAATCAACGTCAATCTGATTTGTTGGCCTGGTTGATCCAGACCCACCAGACCGTCCTGTTGCGAACAACGCATGGACAATTTGGTGGTTCTGGCTATTCAGGCTAGTTTTCAACATTGCCTCAAATGACCCAAGCCCACTTTCTGTGTTTTGGTACACACACACACACACACACACACACACACACACACACACACACACACACCTATGTGGTGAGTGTGTTGTGCGCGCGGCACACACAACTCTGTTTACGTTAACCCTCAAAAAACGCATGACCTTTCCCATGCAGTCTTTCGATTAAACTCGATTAGACGCAGCGTGCGTGACGTCATCCCATTGCAGTGAACAGCGGGACTTTTGAAAGTCCATTGGCCCGAGCATAGGGCCAATGGACGGTCCAGGGACGTTCGGGGACACTCAGTTTCCAAATATGGAGCTAAAGGCGGGTCTTATATGTAAGTTAGCGCTACAATAATAATTTAATACAATAATGATACAGGTACTGTGATTTGTGTACATGTGTACATATTTTCAAAGCCCACATTTTTACCCTATATTAGAAGTGCATGTGTAGAGAACAATGTCTAATGATGTCAACATATCCTCCGCGGCGGCGGCACCATTCGCTACAATATGTTAATTGCTAACCGAGCATAGCCTAGCATGCTAACGGGTAGCTTGGTTCAACAACAGCTCCAAATAATTCCCTACCGGTAAAAACAAATCAGGCAGTTAGCATCCCCGGTTACTGCACGGTGAAAATAATGAATAAAAAGACCTTTTGAAAAGAAAATGTCCTGTTGCTCCGCGCTGCAGCCCAAGCCATTACAATCGTGGCCTGCTAAAGCCTACCAGTTTCCTGCTGAGAAACAGCGCATGCTAACGACCATACTAACGGGCCAGCCCGTTAGCATGCAACGCCCGCCGGTGGTGTAATGTAATGTAGCCGGGGACCCTAACGTTCCTAGCTGATCAGTAATTTGGTATAAATACAACAATGGTCACCGTATGGGAGTTTGTAGCAATATGATGACATCATTACACAAGCACCTCTAGATAAGGTAAAAATATAGCCTGTTGAAATATGTACTCACTTGTTGCATTCCCGGTGCTAACCATTAGCATCCACGGTTCCAGCTGCTGCTCCAGAGCCACGCCCCCTTCCTCCACGCTCCACCAACTATTGGTATTTTAAAAAATTATTAATGCCAAATCTGACACGTTAGTGAAATTATGACCCACACACACACACACACACACACACACATATATATACATATATATTCATATATACC
>OMKY01210029.1:0-15301 GCA_900302395.1 Bregmaceros cantori | reverse complement strand
GAGGAGAGGGAGGCAGAGGAGGAGAGGCTTAGGATGGAGAGATTGAGGGAGGAGAGAGAGGCGGAGGAGGAGAGGCTTAGGATGGAGAGACTGAGGGAGGAGAGGGAGGCAGAGGAGGAGAGGCTTAGGATGGAGAGATTGAGGGAGGAGAGGGAGGCAGAGGAGGAGAGGCTTAGGATGGAGAGACTAAGGGAGGAGAGAGAGGCAGAAGCGGAGAGAGTTAGGATGGAGAGATTGAGGGAGGAGGAGGAGGAGGAGAGAGTGAGGATGGAGAGATTGAGGGAGGAGAGGGAGGCGGAGGAGGAGAGGCTTAGGATGGAGAGATTGAGGGAGGAGAGGGAGGAGGAGAGGCTTAGGATGGAGAGATTGAGGGAGGAGAGGGAGGACGAGAGGCTTAGGATGGAGAGACTGAGGGAGGTGGAGGAGGAGAGAATCAAGGCAGAGACTGAGGAGAGGGAGAGATGTGTGAGAGCGCGAGAGGAAGAGAGGAAAAGGCAGGAACTAAGAGACACGGAGACGGTCCGAGTTGAGGAGACAGAAGAAACACTAGAAGATCCTGTTGAGAGCCGTGTGACTTCAGCACGTAACAGGCCTACAAGGACCTCCAACCAGCCCTCGTCCAACCAGTCGGAGAACGGTCTGCCCTTCCCAACCAATAGGTGAGTGTCTTCTGTTTTTCTTGGACACTTGGCCTGCTAACGGGGGTGACACAGTCATATTCAAGTTTGGAAACAGTGTCTGAGCCAACTACTGGCTGCACGGCCGATAGTTGTCGACAATCGACTGGTCGACTGAGGCGCATCTGAGAAAGGAACTTTGGTAAGAGTTTCTCCCCCATGATGCATTGCGTGATCGTTCTTCTGCAGTGCGCCTTGCAGCAACCACAATTTAGTCCTGTCAAAGTACTAGATGTTGTCCTGGATTAAGCAGGATCGAGAAAGGGAGGATCCAAATCAAGTTTTCAAATGATTGTGCAGTAGGCGTGACAAGTGGTGGGGGGCAGGAAGCCAAGTTGACCGTCGACAACATCACAGCGATCAGTTCACATTTGAGACAAAATCGTTCCTCAAAATCCGCTTCATTTGCCATGTTTGCAATTTTTATTGCGTAACTTGTTGCACGCAAGATGTTCACTCTATGTTGACACAGGATGTCGACATGATGCTGACGAGGCTAATTTGTAATATTGGCCTCGTCATGTTTCCCCCTAAAGGCCCAGAGAACCTGAATAAAGATTGATGATGTATACATCCCAGTCTGGTGATTGGAGAATAGGTAAGTTGATCTCTGTTTGGAAAAATGATTTAAAGGGTCTTCAGCAAACTAAAGGCCCATTCATACCGTACATGTGGCCAATTACGTACGTACGTACGTAATTGGCCGCATGTACGGTATGAATGGGCCTTTAGTTTGCTGAAGACCCTTTGGATCCTCGTCAGCATCATGTCGACATCCTGTGTACGTAATTGGCCACATGTACGGTATGAATGGGCCTTTAGTTTGCTGAAGACCCTTTGGATCATTTTTCCAAACAGAGATCAACTTACCTATTCTCCAATCACCAGACTGGGATGTATACATCATCAATCTTTATTCAGGTTCTCAGGTCCGCACAGTAATAGAGCTGTTGGCAGTTACATCCTCGGGCATTCATCCAGACCAAAGGCCAAACCCTTTCTTTGAATTTGGCTAATCATGTTACCAGCACGTCCCTTTAGTTACCAAGGCCATCCAATGATGACTCTCGGTACTGCTTACCGGACAGCACTGATTCTGACTTCTCACCCATGACAACTGGTAACACCACAGCCTCGCGGCCGTCACAACGTTGTTAAACTTTATTGTTGAAGTAGAAAAAAGCTGACACACAACCTTGTTGTTGTAAAACGGAGGGAAGTGTGGACTCGGAAGGAGCCGAGTCAGCGTAATCTTCTAACCGCAGGAAGTCTGCTATGGAACTCTACCGCGTCATCAAACTCCAACTCAAACTTTATTTATTTGTATAGCAGTTTTCATACACACAAAGTACTTTACAGAAACAGAACATTGAACAGTAGAACATTACACACACGCAAACACACACACATACAGTAGGCTAATGTACTGAAGACCACAACATCCTAGTTATAAGCCAGGTCAAAGATGTATCTTGAGCTTATTTTTAAAAACATCAACAGTCTCCACAGCCCTGAGGGCCTCCGGTAGACCATTCCATAGTCGAGGGCAATATACAACTGCGTGTCGTCAGCGTAGCAGGTATTAATTGAAAAGAGTTGGTCCTAAAATTGACCCCTGAGGGACCCCACACTTTATCTCGAGTTTTTGAGGTAGATCCATGCTTACAAAGAACGTACGATTTGTGAGGTATGAGGTCAACCACTGTAAGACTGTACCAGAGAGTCCGACCAAACGTTACACGTTCAGTGTTATTAGAAGCATGATACAAGACATGTCAAATGTCAAAAGGGGTTTCACAAACTTTGTATCGCTACTGTCGCATATTCTTTTGTGAGGCTTTGTGAGTTATTGACAAAAACTGAAAGTTATGTATGTAAACCATGAACCGGTGTTAAGAACGTCAACACCTAATTATTATTAATTATTATGTTTTTTAAATTATTTACTTTTATATTTTTATACTATTATTAATTATTATGACGCCAGCACCCAAAGCATGACCGGGCCTCCAGGAGGGGGAAAATGGGTTGAGAGCAACAAGTCTATGTATGGGGCTCGGACATCACGGTGATACAAGCAGGATTTAGCCAGTGACGGGAGGCCCAAAAACAGTACAGATACGGTACAAATGACTGTATCTGTACTGTTTTTGGGCCCTTCGTCACTGGCTAAATCCTGCTTGTATCACCGTCCTGGTGTCTGTGTGGGTGTAAGGTACACCTGCTCAGGTCACGTGTCTGCGTTTTTAGGACGGTGAAATGTAGCCGTCTGCCTGAACCCGACACTCCCGCCCAAAGCCTGCAGAAAGAAAAAAATCATGAATAATAAAATCTATTAACCGCTTCGCTGCCAATTTCATTCAAGATTCAAGATTTATTTTTATTCTCCATATTGCATATACATGACAAAGTTCCATGACACATGGAATTTTAGTTGAACATGAAACAAGTCTCTCATGATCAACAGGTAATGAACAAGGTCAACACAAAAAGAAAGAAAAGCAGCACATACGTTATAAAGTGGTTTGGTATAGAATCTGCATATGTAGCATGTCAACATATCAAGCATTGTATTCATAAATGTGTTTTTGTATACTTGCTTTCCACTTGTTCCATGTAACCATTTACTTCTTCAACTCAACAATACGAACACTAAAAATATCACAAACTATTTCCTCAAAAATACTAACACTAATGAAATCTATTTACTTCCTCAACAATACGAACACTAATATAAATCAGTAATCAAAGTCTTTACTGCGACTCCAGTACCACAGAGACGCCACTGGACTTTGTTTCTTCCAATCCATTCTGGGGATCGGACGCAGAGAACGGAAACGACTTCTCACCCAACTCAAAGAAACGCCCAGCGCCTCTACCCCCTGTTCCCCAAACCCGCTCTCCATCGCCGCCTGCTGGAACACGGCGGGATCTCGCTGTACATCGGAAAGGTCCGGCACCGCCCAAACCCGCTAGAGCCCCCGTGTCGCCTTCAAGTCGAGGTTTGAACCCGTTTGAAGACGACGACGAAGAAGATCGGACAGATGTTGCTTTGTGGTCTCCACCCGTAGCTACTTCATCTCCGTTCCTTCCCACTGGTGGAGCTCACCACAAACCTAGCAGACCCCCGACCAACCCCCCAGCCGTCACCCCGGGACCAAACCCTTTCGACGAAGACGACGGCTGTCCATCAAAGGGTCGCTCGGTGAAAAGTGGCCGCGCCCCGCCTCCGCCTTCATCAGTCAATCAGTTTGGATGCTCGGAGGTTGAGGCTCGGCCCGTTTCGGCCTCAAGGGGGTGAGGACCTTTTACAAACGCTGCTGGCCAACATAATCCACAATCCCCTTTCCCGTGTTAAAAGTCAATGATTTTTCCTCCGTTAAAGGAGTGTTCACATTGACAACCTTTTAAATTGGCTTTGGTACAACTACATTTAAACAAGTTAACTGGTTGCAAATGTGTAGGTATTTTTTTTCAATTGGGACTTTTTCAATTTCCTCTTCTTCTCTCTGATCCACAATGGATGTCTTAGAACAGGTCTAGCCCGGTAGAGGGCAATCGGGATTGGAAAGGTAGTTAGGTAAACTGCTGGTGTATTTCTTAAACTAAAATCTAAAACCAAAATTACTGCTGTGAAGCGCAGTAAACTTGAGGCAACCTCGAGGGGGCGCCCCGTGGTTTATCCAAAAAAACGCACGCCATTTGCTGACTGAGATGCTCCACTGTTTTACAGATCAGACGATGGAGATCAGACGGTTCCCTCGTCTCAACACGTTTGCCCTGAAATGCTGCAGGATACCCGGGACCAGCCGGAGGTGCGGGTCCCATGACAAATGCATATATTGAACCAGGATCTGATTTATTTGCCATTTACACACGCACACACACACATGGAATTTATGTTGGGAACAGTATATTCAGATAAAAGTTACCGGTAGTTACACAGAAACCCTTTTAAACTAATACAGTTTTAAATGGTCTACTGTGACTCCCCATGCCCACCATAAACACAGAAACCCTAGTCTGGCGAGCCAGAAGCAATGCATCGCACACGCATCGCACATCGCTAGCCGCTTGCATTGGGTCTGGGAAAATCAGGGTTGCCGTCGGTACGGAATCAATCGACCAATCAGTGCGGATGTGGGGGGAGTTTGTACGGGCTATGCGAGACGTGGGCGGAGTTTGGTTGTCACGCCTCCACACCGCTTGTCCCACCTACGGCGCTGTAATTGGATAATATGATTTGATTGACACGTTGTTGTTTTTTTTACGTTTTCTGACCCTGGTTTTACCAGACCCAATGCGATGCGTGGACCATGCGTTGGTTGGAAACCCTTTTAAAACATGATTTTTTTAAAGTCTTCTTCATAGTTCACTTTCTCCGCTTGTAGCAGAATGTGCACCAACATGGGTCAGCCTTCTCCAGAGGCTTCGGTCCAGTGTCATTCTGTTGAGGGTTGGCAGGTCAAGTCCTGACCATTCGTAGATGTTGTCGCGCCATCTTTTGGGTTGTCTTCCTCTGCTTCTCTTGCCGGCCACTAGTCCTTCAAGGCCGAGTTTTGTCAGTCTTATTTTGGATCTCTTGATGTGTCCGTAGAGTTTAAGGGTTCTGCTTTTGATTATTGCCATTATTGGTATGAGTGAGGTTAATCTGTGGATTTTTGAAGTCGCCTGATCTTTAAGTATTTGTACTTTGTTACCGTGGTTGTAGGAGGCCTTCTCCGGGCTGACCCGAGCAGAGCTGCTGGGTCTGGTCCACAGCCTGCAGAAGGACCTGGATGACAAGGCTGAGCGGCTGGTCCAGCTGGAGCAGTACATCGACACTTTGGTTCTGAGGATCATGGAGCAGGAACCCAGCATCCTCATGTCCCTCAGCGCCTCCAAGTGCTGACAGCGATTAGTGGATTCATCAACAACTAACCAGAGATGGCAAAACTACCCAAATGTCTTGCCTCAGTAAGAGTAAAATACATTGGCAAAAAAATACTTGAGTACGACTACAAAGTACTGATTCAAATATCTACTGCTCGAGTTAACGGGCTCAGAAACGTAGTCAAGAGTTGTTTGAAAGTGCAAAGTAAAAAAATAAAATTGTACATAAAATGCACTTTTTTCAACGCTAGTTTTACAATGTTTGAATGTTTGAATAAATAGTTACGAACCCAGCCTAACTTACTTCACTTAAGGCTCATAAATCCCACTGCCAAACATTGAAATGAACATCTATTGGCATTACTGCCCCCTACTGGCTCATTCACACTCTACCACCTACCATCAGTGCGCAAGAAAAAGTAACGAGCCTGTTTTGGGAAACGTAAGGAGTAGAAGTACAGACATTTCTGTTAAAAATCTACTGGGTACAAGTAAAAAGTCATCAGAGAAAAAAGGTATTTCTAAAAGTACAGCCACATGAAAAAACTACTCAAGTACAGTACTTAAGTATTTGTTCTTCGTTACTTGCCATCTCTGCAACTAATGCAATAATCGATTAATTTCCAAGGACTTGAAACTTTGATATTGGCAGCAGTTTTTTGCTAACTCCACCACCTGTAAAATTCATATGACATGAACTTGATTCATTGTTCAGACAAATCATTAATGTCATATTACATGCTGAACCTCAGTCACTACGGGTGACTATGATGTCATAAAGGAGCTGCTGAGACTGCGGCGGTGGCCCACGCAAAACCATTACATCCCCTGCGCTCTGTGTTTGAGGCTATAACGACAGCGGATGTTTCTGAGCTTCAACTATGCCATCAAGTGGTTTGGAGTCGGCCCGAGCATTAACCTTGGGGTGTTAACAGCCGTGGCGGACGTGGGGATTTAGAACCAGGGCCCTTACATCGGTGGGGCCTTGAGCATTCTAGATCTCTCTCTGGCTCTAGTCACGAAGCTTGTCGCTTTTGCTGGACACCCCAGGGGAAACCTTAAAATACATTAACACACCTAGACCTTCTCAAACAGGTGGAGGTCTATGGGGATATGAAGATCTCCTAACCACAGTCAACAGAAACTAAAATGGTACGGACATGTCACGAGATCCCAAGGACTCTCAAAAACAATCTTTCAAGGCACAGTGTTAGGTGGAAGATGGAGAAAGCGATGGGAAGATAACACCCAAGAGTGGAACCAAGTTGCAGGCTGAGTAACACCATGCGAGTGGCCGAGGACAGAGGGAGATGGAGAGAGCAGATTGTGTTTTTTCTATGGAATTATTTCATTATGACATCACTTGTGTTTTACAGCACTTACAAATTGTGTTGTCCTTTCAAAAAGTGTATTTTTATGTTGTGCAAAGAAAACATATCCAATAATCTGCAATTTAAAGTTGCCTCCAATATGCATAATCCATTTTTCAAAGGATGTGCGCAGAGGTAAACTGTGTTATACATAAAAACAAAAACTAATGTCATGTAAATATAATAGAATTATGCAAATACAATATCAATAGTATTCAAATATAATATTAATGCTAATGTTTAGCCCTCTGCAATTTTTATTTTATTTTCCCCGCTTTGTACACATAAAATGCCACAACCTTCTCTCCACTATAGACGAGTTTACCCGCGAAATACCGGGGGCTGGCATTTTGTCCTGTCGGGAGGAAACACACTTCCGGTGCCTAATTACAATCAAAATCCGACTTAAAGTTACTCACCGAGTGATCACATGTTCTTCTGGACCAATAGGCTGGCTGTTTCTACTAGTTATTACTAAAGGAATGGGAAAATGGAACAAGCTGCACTGATTATCCGCACGAGAGCATTTGGGTGTTGAATAGCACCCCGCAAGTTACCCCCATCCGTTTTAAATAACCCTGTAGGTGTGTGTTTCCACCGAATAGAAATGTTGAAAAATTGCCAAAAACACAGCGAACTAAATGAGACCAGACGTGACCTACAGACACCGGAAGTACCCCCCGAACTCGTCTATATTTTTCCCACAATGTCAGAGGAAATGCTACAATTTCAAAGCCATATTATCTCTAGTTTCATTGACGCTGGAAATTTGAGCGGAGCTAGATATGCAATCGACGAGTCCAATTCTCCTCTGAATATGACTTCCGATGCCGTTACCGCGCTGTGTTCTGACTTATTGTGGAACT
This sequence comes from Bregmaceros cantori, assembly GCA_900302395.1. Classification (NCBI taxonomy): domain Eukaryota; kingdom Metazoa; phylum Chordata; class Actinopteri; order Gadiformes; family Bregmacerotidae; genus Bregmaceros; species Bregmaceros cantori. Next base: position 7,516 of record OMKY01210029.1, on the reverse strand, counting down.
TGACTAATTCATGGGACAGCAGACACCTATTGCGTTATTTAAAAATGGTGGTGGGGGGGGCGCGCAGTGGCAGAGTGGTTAGAGAGCGCGTCCCCCAGACCACAGGTCAAGAAGCAGTGCCACGGGTTTGCATACCCACTCCGGCTTCTCTGCAATGTCTCCCCCAACGATGTAAAATGGAAATAATGCCGCATAACCATACGTATACTTCACCATATGTGATATTTGCACTTTGTACATAACTATGTCCCAATGTGGAAGTTTGGTTGTAATCTGGGGGTCTTGGCGAGCAGGGCTCTATAGCGTCTACCTGAGGGCCAGCAGAGGAAGATGCTGCTGCTGGTTAGTGCAAATATTACAAAACTGATGCACAGGAATGAGAAATGCTTTAACTGTACAGTCAATGAATGTAAATAATAAATGAGCATATTAAAAATGGTTATATTTTTATCTTGTGTATCCTTTTCTTCTTGCTATTCGCACAAATGCATTGTAATGGTTGGGGCGCCTCCACTCGGAGGAGCAGGTAAGTGTAACTAGGGAAGGCACGTCTGGATGACAATCGACAAGAGGCCAAGCATGGCTACTTGCCAAGCGTCATCCAGCTGGTATTTGTACAGCGCTGTCAGCGACTCCTCAGTCACTAAGGGTTTCGTACCCAGCATGCCCCGCGGCATCGCCGTTCACTACAGTATTTTACTTTTACTAAAATTATTTTCTTGTGTTCAGATGTTTTTTATTATTATCATTATTTTGTTAATTTACTTGAGGCTGAATTCAGTCTTGATGATGGTCATGATTGTAAAAAAACAAAAAAAACTCACCTGTATGAACGAACTCACCTGTATGAGAAAATGTCTTGGCTGTATTTGACCACTGGGGGCAGAACCAACATGTAGTAGCTGTATTTGACCACTGGGGGCAGAACCAACGTGTAGTAGCTGTATTTGACCACTGGGGGCAGAACCAACATGTAGTAGCTGTATTTGACCACTGGGGGCAGAGCCAACATGTAGTAGCTGTATTTGACCACTGGGGGCAGAACCAACGTGTAGTAGCTGTATTTGACCACTGGGGGCAGAACCAACATGTAGTAGCTGTATTTGACCACTGTGGACAGAACCAACATGCAGTAGCTGTATTTGACCACAGGGGGCAGCCAAGCTGCCGGGAATGAAAAAACGAAGAAGAAGAAGAACCCGGAAGTGAGGTTGTGTTGATGTTAGGGATGCGTCTGACGATCGGTCTACGTTGGTGCACATTCTGCTACAGGCGGAGATCGTTGTAATATGCGGGTAGGCTGCGTCGGGACGGTAAAAGAAGTAGAAGAAGAACAAGAGACGGAAAACAGACGTTGATTCGACGTTAGGGAGACGGAGAGGACCATCCGGTACCGTTTATTTATAATCTTTTACATTTTCACTTCGTCCACTGCTACAATACATGTCGTATCATGGGCTTCTTCCAGAAGTTCTATATATGAATATGCACTTTTTATATTAATTTAAATAGATATTTAAATATTCTAGAAGTCCTTTATAAACATACACTTTTATATTACCTTTAAATATCCTAGAAGTCCAGGACTCCAACTAACGGATTCTTTTAAGAGTCCATTAGTTGTGGATTATTGAAGTGATTAGTTGATTAATCGGTTAGATTAACATATTTACAGCGACACAGAAATGGATCTTGTTAACGTAATGTAGTCAATTTTGGTTCATGTTAGCAAACAAATGTACAACAATTAAGTTAGTTAACCAGACACAAACTCATTACAATCAATTTATATGCTATATATTATTTTGATGTTTTGTTCATAGTTCATGCTTTTTATCAATTGTTGAATAATATTAAGTAATATAATTTATGCAAATCAATAGGTAGATCCATAACTGCTGTATGTATTTACATTTTCTAGAAGTCCTTTATAAATATACACTTTTATATGATATTTAAATAGATATTTAAATATTCTAGAAGTCCTTTATAAGTATACACTTTAATATATTTAAATATTCTTCAAGCAATTTAGGGACAGGAAATTCTGAAGAGGCTTTGCAGTGAGTGAGTTAATGTGCTGTTTGTTTATTATTATTATTATTATTATTATTACGTTTTTGAATGTGATGTATTATTGTTATTATTATTATTAAGTTGTTGAGGGTAATGTATTGTTGTTATTATTATTAAGTTGTTGAGGGTAATGTATTGTTATTATTAAGTTGTTGAGGGTAATGTATTGTTATTATTATTACGTTGTTGAGGGTAATGTATTGTTATTATTAAGTTGTTGAGGGTAATGTACTATTATTATTGTTATTATTATTGTTGTTGACACAGGTGATGGCGTCCTGTCAGGAGTGCGGTTCGTCCAATCTCCATCATGACGAGCTCTACTGTGAGAGTCAACTGGTCTGCTTCGACTGTGGAGCTCTGGTTACCTCCTCAACCACCCTGGTCCATGACCCCCACGCCGAGGGATACGCAGGTAACCACTGACGCTAGGTTTCCACAGCAGAGGGTTTTTTTCCCGTCCGTCACCCACAGCGCCGTCCGAACTCCGTGCAAAAAACAAAAGTGTTGTCACCATCGTGGTAAGTTCCACATCAGTGAATGCCGGACGGAGTCCGCGCGGGACATTACCGCACGGGCCAGAAAATCATTTATTTTTTCCCGCAGGCACCGTCCGGCGGGAAGGGCGGGTCTGTGAGTTCAGTGATTGACACCAGCTGAGCAATCGGCGGACTGTGCGCTCCAGCCCATCAAAAGACAAATGAAATTGTGTTTATGTGTTTTTTTTACTGGAGCATCCTCCTGTGCGTGCATTTTGTGTGTGTGTGTACGCCCCTTCCACGTGCGCACGTGTGCTTGGGTCCCCACCGTTTTGTAACACATTTTATTTAAAATATAAATATGAAAACAAAAACCCAACCGTTTCAATGTATAAATGTCTTCCATACAGTGTGTGTGATCCACCAAAACCACCCCGAGTGCCATGGCGCAAAGTCCCTGGTCAAAAAACAAGAAAGGAGAAAGATGAAAAAACGAGAAAAAGACATTTCAACAAAAGGCGCATGCAATACCAAGTTCGTCCACCAGAGCGCCGCATTCTGTAGTGGTCTACTGTGGAAACCACTGTTTTTTTCCCGGACGGAGTCCGGCCGGGAAATATTCAGACGGCGCTGCGGGTGACGGACGGGGAAAAAAAAGTCTGCTGTGGAAACTTAGCGTCAGGCTGAACGATACGTCGCTATTAATGATCAACCACGGTGGGAACACCGCGAGGGGAAACACCGTGGTTTCTCCAAAACCACATAGGAAAGGCCATGGCCGTGTCCCAAATCACTCCCTATCCCCTACTCCCTACCCCCCATGTAGTGCACTCACTTATAGTGCTTTCAAGAGCAACGGCCGAGACTTCCGACACTAGAGTTGGTGCCGCCCAAATTATTATAAAATATAATTATAAAAAATATAATTATAAACAAAAATAATCCAAATAGTCAAAGGTACTTGCATTTATAACAATTTGCTGCAGTCAGTCACTATATACTCCCGCCGCGCCATTTTTTTAAGTTTACATAATTTTAACCCATTGCCTTGCAATGGGTTATATTGCTTCGTCTAGGGTACATTCGATGTTCACTACTTTTTGCAGTGCATTGTGGGATACTTTCAGTGCACTATATAGTGTACATGGAGAATTCGGACACCCCTACAAAATGGTGTGCGCCCCATATAGTGCATCGTATGGGGGATAGGGAGCGATTTCGGGCACAGCCCATGTGTGTTTTGCATGATTATTGCAAATTAAACGTAAAAGCTGTTGACTCTTGTCTTCGTCCGCTCGCTGTCTTGAAAGTGAAAGGACCGCAGTTTGACGCCTGGTAGACATACACACACATTGAGCCTGCATCTTCACTGTAAAAACTGCTCCGTCAAAAACCACATTTAAAAAATTTGGGGCAAAACCATGCAACCCTAGTAACGACTCCCGACCAGGGCCCTGTTTCATCAACAAGGCTTGGAAATCAGAGCTTGGCTTGAGAAGATGAAGTTTGAATAAACATCATCGTGTTGACAAGCTAGAAACGTTTTCATAGACGGAGCTTAACTGTAAGGAGACGGAGCTTAGTAAAGCCTCAACGTCAGGCCAAAGCCTGCATTAAGCCCAGATTGGAGCTAAGTTCTTTGATGAAATGGGGCCCAGGAAATGAACCTAATTGACCTCCCTGGTTATCTTTCAGCCATGCCCTACAGTCTGACGGAGAGCAAGGACAAGGAACCCTGCAGAAACCAAAGACTGGGTGAGTTTTTTTTTTTTTTCTTGTATCTACATTTCACATTCCATGTTTTGAAGAAAAAACACAACTATTGAATTTTTTAGTAATCGGTTATTGTAACAAGATGTTTCAATTCAAAATCACTTTTGTAGCAATTACAAATATACAATAGAAAACAGGGCTTTGAACCAGTATCTTTTCCCAAGCGTTTCGTTCCGAACAGAAACAGAATCCTGCAACGATTCCTACTTCACTGCTGCATCGTAGATTTTATAAATACTCTTGTTTTATTTCTGAAGTTATCCCTAAGTGCACTCTTTTGAGGAACGAAATAAAACCGGTATTAACCGGTTACCATTATTTTAAATAGGTGTTCCTGTTCCGCAACATAAAAAATAATAGCGTTTCCAGTTTCGTTTCTGTTCCCTGGAAAATACAAAAAGTTCCCGGTTTTTGTTTTCGTTCCTTGAACCGGTTCAAAGCCCTGATAGAAAATAAAATATTTCACTGAATAATGAATGACCAAGTAATATGTTTTCATTAACAACCATTTTTATTTAGTCTCATAATGACTGTGACTAGGTTCCACAAAAACGGAATAAGAGGCAGACACGGTGCCTTCAGTTGGAGCTAACAAAATAAAATTGCAAAGTAATAACTGCCTTAATATTACTCAATTGCACATTTTGCGTAGTTATAAAGTAGTAGAAAACCTCTACCAATATAAAATAGCAAAATCATACGATATAATTTCACACATAACATTATTCACACAAGAAACAATTTGCTATATTAAACTAAATTTGACAGCACATTAAAATCTGTCCATGCAACCTCAACCAATGTGATTAGAGTGTTGGTTGCTGTTGAGTGCACTATAAGTGAGTGCACTATGTAGGGTGATGCTTATTGCTCCCTGGCGCCCAGGCCTGTCCCGGGTGCTGGCTCTGTGTCGTATCCTGTGTACGGGCAGCGTGGTGGAGGACACGGCGCTGGACTTCTTCAGACGCGCCTACGAACACCCGGCCTTCCTCCACACGCGCCAGAGCCGCAAGGAGGCGCTGGCCGGCTGCTGCCTGCTGCTGGCCTGCAGGCTGCAGCACCGGCCCCTGGCCATGGGCACCGTGTGCGCCCTGCTGGAGGTGGAGGCGGGCGTGGTGGGGGAGACCTACCTCCGGCTGGAGAAGGTCCTAGGGGTCAAGGCTCCGCCGGGGGCCGTCTCGGACCTGCTGCAGGCGCACTGCCAGGAGTGAGTCAACTTAGATCCATTATGACCTCACACTGGCAGGAGTGAGTCCACTTTTCCACAGGCTTACTTAAGGCCAGCACGGCGCAGTTCACATGCACATCCACCCGGATAATCGCTTCTCCACGAGCACAGATCGGCCACGCCAGGTTTCAGGGCCCACTCAAGTGTGGGTCTGGAACGTGGCCAATTACAAGTTGGGGGGAGGGGGGGCATCAATAGAACAAAGGCAGACAATATGCAGACAGGACTCTGCAGGCATCATTTACTCCGTTACAATTGTTTTGCGTACTTTTATACTTTTGGAGTACATTTTTCACGAGTTACTTTCTACTTTTACTCGAGTACATTTGAGGTGAAAAAACTACTTTTTACTGAGATGACCTTTCCTTTTTTTTACTGAAAGTTACTCAGTACTTGTAAGTAACTTGTGGGGTACTCTTTTTACTTATTACTTGAGTAACTATTCGGATGACTACTTTTTACTTTTTTAGCTCCGTAATATTTCGCTGAGGTAACAATACTTTTACTTAAGTAATTTGTATGGCTACTCTGTCCCTATCTGACTGTCAGGTACAGGCTGAGCTGTGCGGATGTTGGGCCAGAGTTGGCGGAGACCAGCGAGGCGCTGACCCGGCGCGCGCTGCAGCTCATGGAGCTGGCCGCCGACGGCTGGATCCTGACGGGGCGCCACCCCGTGCCCCTGATGATGGCGGCCGCGTTCCTCGCCTGGCAGTCCTTGAGACCCTCGCAGACGCGCCGCGCTTTCAGACTGGGCAGCTTCCTCAAGCTGTCGCTCGAGACCCGGCCCAACAAGACGGCGTTGCGGCGCGTGGCCGAGATCCGGGACGTCCTGCAGAAACTGAGCCGAGAGCTTCCGTGGGCCGACCCGGACGACGACCCGCTGCTGCACGTCGGCGACGTCCTCGAGCATCGTAACTCGCTCCTCAGGGCCGCCCTGCGCACGCACCTGGAGGCCCTCGACGCACGCTGTGAAGGTGCCGACTGTGGTTTGTAGAAGATTAATATTTCATATCATATGAAACAATATATATATTGTATCATATAACATTTATATATTTTTTACCATTAACTAGGTTACTGGCTTGATACTGTTCCGCTACTTCCAACGTCTAAAGGCCGACGCATACCCTACATGTGGGCGATTACGTACGTAATCCGTCCGCATGTTCCACGCATTGCCGCCTTCATACCTCCTAGCGTCTTTTACGTTACTGTGTGCAACAACGGCTATTTACTCAATAGCGCCCCCCCCACATTTTCCTGAAGTATTTCTGTGTGAAATGTGAACGTGTGAAATGCTCCATCCGTATCCGTAGTTTACATGAGGTATGAACAGGCCTTTAGGCTCAACCCCTTTTTGTCGTTGGCAAATCATATCACTCGGCACGTCGTACATGCATACAATAATAATAGCAGGTGTCCGGCTGAACTCTGCACCACAGACAACAATGTCAACAAAATTACCGTATTTTCTGGATCAATGAGCGCACCTCTCTAAAAGCCGCAACCCCGTAATTTTTAAGAAAACATGGAAAAAAAAAGTTATATAAGCCGCACCGGCCTAAAAGCCGTGGCCATTTACTAATATTAATATTCCGTTTAAATTATTAGAACTGAACCGAACTGATCAGTCTCCGAACGGAGCCCGAAAACAACGCCGCTTGTCATAACGGCGCCAAACAAAACAGATCGGTTATTGATTGCTTTACTCCTCGAGTACAAGGAGTAAAGCAATGAAAAACGATAGTTAGATCGATCGATATAGATTTATTAGATATAATATTTATTGTCATTGTCACAGTCGTACAACCACAACAACGAAAGTTACACCCGATCCCATCATGCAGCCAACACAGGCAAACAGCGGAACACTAACACAATCAAAGAACCAATAAAATAATTAAAATCTACATAAAAACATACCAGTTATGCGGCGAGTTCAGTGTTGTTCTGTTGCGCT
>OMKY01210028.1:0-28361 GCA_900302395.1 Bregmaceros cantori | reverse complement strand
GACTGTGATGTCATATTACACGCTGAACCTCAGTCACTACTACTGACTGTGATGTCATATCGCATGCTGAACGTCACTATCACTGACTGTGATGGCATATTACATGCTGAACCTCAGTCACTAGCGCTGACTGTGATGGCATACTACATGCTGAACCTCAGTCACTAGCGCTGACTGTGATGGCATACTACATGCTGAACCTCAGTCACTAGCGCTGACTGTGATGGCATACTACATGCTGAACCTCAGTCACTAGCGCTGACTGTGATGGCATACTACATGCTGAACCTCAGTCACTAGCGCTGACTGTGATGGCATATTACAATGCTGAACCTCAGTCACTAGCGCTGACTGTGATGGCATACTACATGCTGAACCTCAGTCACTAGCGCTGACTGTGATGGCATATTACATGCTGAAACTCAGTCACTACTCACTACCGCTGACTGTGATGTCATAAAGGATCTGCCGAGACGCATATTGGCATGATGGCTATTGGGTCCCCTATACTGCTAAAATTATAATTCATAAAAGTTGTGAACGCTCTAGTGTTGCCTCCATTTGCAAACATAAAATGCAAAAAACGGCAGCGTGTGTAGGTGCACTAGGGGGAGACAAAATGATCAGTTTTTAACAAAATTCACATTCCAAACGGCAATTATTTTCTTCTGTTCATATCTCAAAGTTCATACTGACAGCTATATTGTGTAATACCCTAGTGTTCAGCAATGTGAAGTAGCAATGTCACCCAATGTATCCGTGCGTGTGTCTGCAGCGCGGCGCCCAAGTTCCCCACGCAAAGCGACACGCGCCTGCGCGAGGACATCAGCGTGATGACACGCTTCTACGCCAGCATCCTGTCGGACAAGAAGTACCTGGCTGCCTGCCAGCTGGTGGCGCCCGGTGAGCTGTGCACCACGCCCGCCCACAGCAGCCTGTCGGCCGGGATATTCGGATCGCTAATCGTATCCAGCACCACTCCGATTTCCCTGCTGAGTAAGCTCTCCGGGCCGGAGACACGGCCGCCGCCCTCGTCTGCCATCCAGAAGGCCTCATCTTGCCATCAAGTCATCGTTTTTCCGTCATTTTTTCCCTCCCTTTTTACCATTTCTTTAACATCCCATTTTTTAAAAAAGAAAATAATTTTTATCATCATTCGTAATTGACCACCATCATTCTCCCTCCCCTCAGATAGGCTTATTACACTACACACTCCTTTGTCACAGGAGTTAAATATGCGAGTGTTAACGTATTATCCAGCAGGAAGTGGGAGGCGGGGCCCCGTGCTGACCCAGAAACATGCAAGGTCTATCTGGTCAATAATGACGGCCCTTAAGCACTTGAGTTCATGTTTGGAGTACTTTGTTTCATATGTTTCACAACATACAACCATTTTAATGATACTTCACTCGCTGACATAATGGCCCAACTGGGAAGGTTAATTGAGCGCAAAATTAGCTATGGTTGAAACCATCTAAGGCACAACGTCCATTCTGATGGAAAGGAGTAGTTCCATCATAGAGCTTAAACGCCTAATACAGAATAGCCCTCCTGGACTCTGGCCTACGTGTGGTGTGAAAAGCATCAATTTCCATTCATTTCATTTGCATTTATTTCCATCATCCATCGTATTAGTATTTTTACTATTAGTATTACCTCGGGTTATGGGAGGTTATGTTTTCAGTTGCATATGCTTGTTGAGTTGTCTGTTGGTTGCTTTGTCTGTGAACAAAATTGCTCAAAACCGACTTGGAAGGTACTCACCGTCACGTGTTCTTCTGGACCAATGGGATGGCTGCTTCACTCGTGATTCCAACTTGAATGAGTAAATTGAACGGTTCGGGTGTGGAATAGCACAACGCAAGTTACCACCACCCCTTTAAAACTGTGGTAGGTGTGTGCTCCCACCATTAGACATGTTGAAAAAATAGTCAGAGTCACGGCAAAATAAATGGCACCGGAAGTGGCGAGCATAGATGGGGGTAGTTAAGGAAAACTGGAAACGGGTCAAAAACTTGTCTATGGGTCAAAATTATACTAGTGATTGGACTGAATCCTGTGGATGGTAGAGTATTAATAAAATGAACCTGGGCACTGTCCGTCTAGACAACCAGGATCCATCTCTGAACAGCCTGTCGGTGATGAACGCAGCCGACCCCCGGAGCAGCGCCGACTCTAGCTCACGCTCCCAGCAGAGCAGCCAAGGCTGGATCAACACCTACCCACTGTCCAGCGGCATGTCCACCACCTCCAAGAAGTCAGGTACCGTTGCAGCGATCTACCTGGACTGGGAATCGAACCCTAGCCTCCTGCATGCCCAGCCGGGGCTCTTTGTATCGGGTGGATTGCCCTAATGTGGGCCATTTTTTGCAACTTCCTAATGTGGGACAGTCGGTTGCCTAATCATCTAATATGATAGTGTTGAACAGTTGAACTTAATGTTAGACACATTACCATATAGTTTGCTTTTACCATAGTTTCACTGACATTCATTAGTTTAGGGAGGAGGCAGAGCCACTGGAGCTTAGGTCTCCCACATTAGGCAGTGACCCACTTCACGGCAATCCACTCTATCTACGGTATATTGAAATAGAGTTAAATTCTGCCTGAAGTCCTAAAAATCCTTTTTTTGAAGTGTGGATATTCCATGATGCTAAAATAGACCTCTGCAATTTTGGTTTGCCATCAATGGAGATATGGAGGGCTTGGTTGTCAGTCGGTTGTTTTGCATTCTGTTTTGGATACCTTGACTGAGAGGCCTACTACCAACATCGCTAATGTATTTTCTAATGTTCTCCAGGCATGTCAAAGAAGAGCCAGCGAGGGACACAGCTCCACAAGTATTACATGAAAAGGAGGACTCTGCTGCTCGCGCTGCTGGTGAAATACATGTTCATATTATGCACATTGTGTTATATACATACATAAGACATTTTATTATACATTTTAATGGGACAACATTGAAGAAATGAAAAGTAGTTGGGGTGCACCTCATAGGACAATATGAATTCACCATCCCTTTAAAATGTTAGCCATTAATGTCTAAACAGCAGATACTGAAAAAATACACCCAAGCTGTGAAATGTGTATGACCCAAAGGCTCAAAGCAATAAACACATTTGGGCTTGCACACAGTAGACACTCCGTTGAGCACATTATGTGAAGAATAAAAAAGAAAGAAGAATGTCAGTAAACTCAAGTTTTCTGGTTTACATTCACAGCTGTTCTTTTAAAAATGTTTTATATGTGATTACTCAAATAATTTGAAATATTTATGTTTCTTGTTCCTTGTGTTGTGCTTGGCACAATCTGACTGTAACCTAAGAATTACATGAAGTGTCCTGTAAGGCATTCATCATTATCCATTATTATATATTATTTATATACAATTATATAATCTACTATTAGTAGTATTATCCATTGCCTGTGTGTGCCTCTGTGTATGTATGTGCGTATGCTTGCTTGCTTGCTTATTAGTAGGATGGGGAGATTGTGGGTTGCGTTGTTCTTGTATTTTGATTGTGTTGCTGTGAAGCACTTATGAATTGCTCTGCATGAAAGTTGCTATATAAATAAAGTTTAATCTGGTGCGTGTGCTTGTCCAGGCCAGTGAGATCGAGCGGCTGACCACGTGGTACAACCCGCTGTCCAGTCAGGAGCTGAGCATCTCCACGGAGCAGTCTCTGGAGAGCAGCATCAGTAACTGGAGGTCCAAGTACATCAGCCTGACGGAGAAGCAGTGGAAGGACAACGTCAACCTCGCCTGGGGCATCGCTCCATACCTCGCCCTGCAGCTCCCTGCCAGGTCAGGACCTAACCTGGCGAGCCAGAACCGACACATCGTCCACGCATCGCACATCGCTAGACGTTGCATTGGGTCTGGGGAAAATCAGGCAGACGTTGTGCGTATCTGGGCCGGACCAATCGAATTATTCAAATCGAAACGTCGGCGAAGTTTGGTATGGGTGATGTGAGAAGTGGGCGGAGTTTGGTATTGACCATGCAAGATGTGGGCGGAGTTTGGTTGTCACTCCTCCACGCCGCTTGTCCCACCTACTGCGCTGTGATTGGATAAAACGATTTGATGACACTTTTTTCCCATATGTTTTTCGACCCTGGTTTTACCAGACCCAATGATCTCTGTAATCGCTTGCGATGCATGGATGATTAGTTGCTTCTGGCTCGCCAGGATAGTCAGGACCACACCTTTATATTCATAGTTATTTTATATTTTATACTTTATATTTATACATTATTTTTTCACCATAAGCACCATTTTCTATTCTATTGAATTGGCTTACCATGAAAGTGGGACGTGAGAGACCAGGGGAAGACGTTGTAGAAATGTTGGCGAGGGGAGGAGAACTGTCCGTACCTGTGAACTAAATCACAGGCACCATACATGTGCTGGTTGTGTGTGTCTTATTGCTTGTGTGTGTCTTATGCTTATTTGTCTGGTAATGTCTCTGCAGGCTATCATACTTGTATGCTCAGATCTTCCATCCATTGTGTACTCATACTCATTTTGCTTTCTGTGGTGATTGCAGATCCAACTAACAGTGCACTACCTGTAAAAGGGCAACCAATGCCTCCTTGCTTAAGTCCTTGGAATGACTTGACACATTTTCTCCCAGCCCAGAGCTAGACCACTATGCCACTAGGCCACTGTGCAGTTTGTACAGAGACCAATAAACAGAAACTGGAGGTAAAACTGGATGTGAAAACTGCTTGGCAGGTTTAAAAACGAGGCCATTGTAGCAGAAGTGACGCGGCTGGTGAGGCTAGACCCCGGAGCAGTCAGTGACGTACCGGAGGCGGTCAAGGTGAGGCGATACTCTGCTCATCTCTTTGGGTTTCCCCATACACAGAATATATAATATATTTGTTTTAATTACGGGGTGGGCCTGTGATCCCAATGTCTTCAAAAAGTGGTTAAAGTACTGCAATGAGTGACACACTGAAGTCCTCTTCATCTCTGTGTAAAATACATTTTGCCCAAAGTGCCTGCTGAACTCATTCAACTTTGACTTTGTACACTATTTTTAGTATGTAGTGTGCTGTTTATTAAGTTCTATTTCAGTGCACTTAAAGTGCCTGGATGATGCCCGAAAAATGGTTGGAAACCCAGTGCGTGAACGATGGACTATAAACGGCCACCATGTTGCCTACTTAGCAGAAATGGTATGACATTGACATCGCGGACAGGTAGCCTGGCGAGCCAGAACGCATCGTCCACACGTCGCACATCGCTATATGTCTATCGATGTGTGGTGTGTAGACGATGCCTTGGTTCTGGCTCGCCAGGCTAGCGGACAGTGACTGACGTGTTGTAGTTCTGTTTGTAGTCTGTTCGCCGGCACTATATTTTAGTGTAATGACACAAGTGCATCATATCAGACCTTTCCACCTCATGTGTCCCACCCCCCTACCTTTAGTTCCTGGTCACATGGCACACCATCGACGCTGACTCTCCAGAGCTGAGTCACATCCTGTGTTGGGCCCCAGCCGACCCCCCCACGGGCCTGTCCTACTTCAGTTCCATGTACCCCCCACACCCTCTCACGGCCCAGTATGGAGTCAAGGTGCTGCGCTCCTTCCCCCCGGTGAGAAACCAAGGTTTATTTTTAATTTTTATTTTTTTTACCTACGCTGGGGCTGTGCGGCGGAAGCAGGTTATGTTTTTGGTCGCGTTTGTTTGTCTGTCGCCAGGATAACTGAAAAATTTGAGCATGGATCTGGATGAAATTTTGTAGAGTTCTCGGAATTTACCAACAGAAGAGGTGATTAAATTGGTGCATTTCTGTAGCCTATAAGTATCATAATCATACTCAATCACTAACTTACCGATAGATCCCTGGCGCTTACCGCGGTCACGTGACCGGACTTCGGATTGCGGTGGCCGCTGGTTAATGTAGTTGGCTTGTGCCGGGGCGTCAATCTCAATCACGCTACTCTACGAGCACTCGCATTGATAATGGTTTGCCACACATACTGCTCGCACTAAAAGTACTTTTTTTTTTGTACCACAATGGTGCAGGTTTGCAATCAAAGTGCTTCTAGTTTTTACATAATTTTTACCATTTTCTCATTTCATTGACTAAGTCACAGGCACCCTACGTGTGCTGGATGCGGATGTCTTCCCGACTGTGGCACAGCACCAGCGAAGATTGACAGCCCTTGGCAACTGGCACTGAATGTCTTTTTGAGTGTTGCTCTCTCTGTTTGTTGTAGGACGCCATCTTGTTCTACATCCCCCAGATCGTACAAGCTCTACGCTACGATAAGGTGAACTACAACTCCTGGGTTCTCCTTCTGTTTTACTTTGGGACCCACTGTTTAGTACATTTAAAGCTGATAATAATTGTGTTTATGTAGTCTCGTCCAGACGCTTCAGGAGGTGACAATTTGCATTTTGAGTCACTTGGTGGTGTTCTGGCAACATTGTTATTGGTTGATTTCTGAAATGTAGGAGGGGGTGGGCCTGGGTGGGTCCCATCTAAGAATCACGCAATGCATTATTACCATTTCACACACTGTATTATCTCAAGAATCCAATGATGAGGAATTGCAGATGAACGATGCCATTTGTGTTGAATCGCAGGAATATATTAGCACTGCAGCTTGCATATACGTATATGACTATAAGGTCAGTTTTTTTTAAAGTAATGTCTGATGAAGAATGTGATTACTCGTTACATGAAATGGCACTAAAGTTGAAATAAAGTAACGTGTTTCTGACAATATCTCAGCTTACAACCCCACATTTTGAGCCCACCAGATTTTTTTCTTTCTGGGCCCACCCGTTTTCTAATTTCTGCCTACGTCACTGGTCGATTTTATAGATTTTGTCCAATCAATCCATACTCAGTTCTGTTATGTAAAAAAAAAAGCAGCAACACGTCTGACCACAGAAGGGCCCTAGGAGGAGCGATATAGAAATCTGACATGCGGTGTGCTGCTGTGTGCTAATAGATGGGCTACGTCAGGGAGTACATCCTGTGGGCAGCTCAGAGCAGTCAGCTGCTGGCTCACCAGTTCATCTGGAACATGAAGACTAACATCTACCTGGATGAGGAGGGACACCACAAAGACCGTGAGTTAGCTACCTAGCTGCTTGGCTAGTTTTCTCCTTAGCTACCTAGCTGCTTAGCTAGTTATCTCCTTAGTGGGAGTGGGATTTACCTCACCGTACAATATTGGTGATGTCGATCAGAGTTCCGGGTGCCGTTGCCGTCATGAAAACCGTGCTTGCTTAAAGTCCCTAATGTGTCTCTGTGTGTGGTGATCCTCAGCGGACATCGGAGAACTATTGGAGCAGATGGTGGAGGAGATGACAGGCTCTCTGTCTGGACCTGCCAAGGACTTCTACCAGCGAGAGTTTGACTTCTTCAACAAGATCACCAACGTGTCGGCCATCATCAAGTATGTGATTTTACACAAATGAACAACATGCACACCCTAACCTGTCCACATGCATCTGATATGTTGATTGTGTCCTTGCTTTCTCAGGCCTGTCCCTAAGGGTGACGAGAGGAAGCGGGCGTGTCTCAAAGCGCTGTCCGACATCAAGGTGCAACCAGGTAAGATGCTCTCTTGGTGTTGTGTGATGTAGGTGTGTGAATCGCCAAATCAAAGATTTGATTATGAAATGATTATGCTGTGATGAAAGCAAGGGCCTCCCTGCCAAAGTTGACCAGTGAAAATGGATAGGACATTACATAATTTTTAATTTTCTTGACAGCGTTTGTATGAAAGGGGATGGGAGAGTGGGGATGAGTGAACTTGCAGTATATCACCGTGAGGTTAAGTGATTTCACGGCGCTCCGTGTGCTGTGATCTAGTATGAGTATAGCTGACATAACTTAACTTTTTTTACTGTCTTGTGTGTGTGCATTCTCCTAGGCTGCTACCTACCCAGTAATCCTGAAGCCATTGTGTTGGATATTGACTACAAATCGGGAACTCCCATGCAGAGGTAATAAAACTGAGCAACATGTTCAAGGATGATTTTATTAGTTAGTTATTCGTTTTTGTTAGTGTCTACGTAAGTTTCCAAAATAAAAAAAAAAAGATTCTATGATGAAGTCATGCTTTGTTTCTTCTTGAAATCACAGTGATGGGAATGGACAAATGATGGAAAAGTCTTGGAAACCTACTGTAAAAAATTCTGCAAATACTCGTTATAGCATTACCTTGCGCTACTCAGCCAGCAATTTACCTTCTTTTCGTAACAAGATGGGTAGCCCAATGCTGCATTCCCCTTGAGTCACCCCCCAACACCATCTCGGAACACACTTCATTGTTATCCAATCACAGCGCAGTAGGTGGGACAAGTGGCGTGGAGGCGTGACAAGCAAACTCCACCCACGTCTTGCGCCACTGATACCAAACTCCGCCCACGATTCAAATAATTTGATTGGTCCGGCCCGGATACGAGCGACGGCTGCCTGATTTTTCCCAGACCCAATTCAACATCTAACGATGTGCGGTGTGTGGGCGATGCGTTGGTTCTGGCTCGCCAGGCTAGCGATCCGCCATCTTGAGCAATGCGGTACTATGTTGTGGGAAACATAACATACGAAGGCGCGTTGCCCGGCTGGCTTCTGCGCTTAGTCCAGCACCAAGCCATTGACTGTGATATGAAAGGGGCATAATTCAGCGTTTCCTGTTTCTGTATCTCTGTGTCAGTGCGGCCAAGGCGCCCTACCTGGCGAAGTTCAAGGTTAAACGCTGTGGCGTCAGTGAACTGGAGAGGGAGGGAATGCGCTGCTCCTCAGACTCGATGGATGAAGGAGATGAGGGGTCCGACTCCGCGCGTCGCATCTGCTGGCAGGCGGCCATCTTTAAAGTGGGAGATGACTGCCGACAGGTACGATCGACTCCTACCCAGTAACCTCGCTAGGCCAATGTTGGTTTGGTTAATTCAATCTAGATTTATTTTTACATTTCTGTTACAGAGTCAGGTTTCATCACATGTAAAAACACTACACATACCACCTACTGTGGAAAGTGGCCTAACATAGTTCAACCTACCATAACATACAACAAGAACAATGGAATAGCTTGTTGAAAATAACACTCCGTTATTATCAACTGGTCAGCTCAATAACACTCTGACTAGTACAGACTGACCGTACTAAGGCCATGTAATGAGTTTACCAGACAGCAGTGGATTCACTACCATTCCCAAAAAATATGAAACTGCTGATGAAAAATCAAACCAATAACCTTTCCTTTTCACATCGATTCGGGTTATCTTTTTGCCAATCTATTAAGGTTGACCGCCCCAAGTTGCCATAGTTGGTCTTGTGTCTTGTTACAAATTCTTTGCAGCATTGTAGATTATTCCAAGTCACACCTCTAGTTCACCAGATCTAAATCGGTGTGTAGTTAGTTCCTGCACTGTATCATTCCATTGATCAATTGTGTGTGTTTGTGTGTGTGTTTGTGTGTGTGTCTATGTATGTTTGCAGGACATGCTGGCTCTCCAGATCATCGGCTTATTTAAGAACATCTTCCAATTGGTTGACCTGGACCTCTTTGTCTTCCCCTACAGAGTGGTAGCGACTGCCCCAGGGGTGAGACTCATGCCACGTATAGACGAGTATAGACAAGAATGACAGTGGAACACTTAAAGGGCATTTCCAATAGTTTTGGAGAGCTGTGAACTTTGGCCATGTTTTGAGGTTTCAATTTCCCACAAATATTCCTATAAGACCTAGTAAGGAGGGCTGGGAAATCTGTCAGGAGACATGTAGTGTTAGTGTGTTTTTGTAACATACATCAGAGAACAAATTCCTCCCTCCATTAGCACCTATCCAGTGAAGTCTGGGTTTGCCTGGCGACGCCATACCATGCAGGGTGCAGCACCGCTTTGAAAGTTTGAAATGACAAATTACAATACAATAGATGCAAGCGTTTTCCTCAACTCTGTGGCACACATTGGCTTAATTATTAGTTTTTTTCCTGGCGTCAGCACTGTTTTTTTAGCTTTATTGGGTAAGATTAGTCAAATTGAGATTGGGGGTAGATATCGCAGACAAGCCGACGAGGGGAGGAGAACTAGCAGACGCTGTGGTAGACAGTGCGGTGTCTATACCCATTCCGTCAACGACACCCCACATTGGGTTAACTAGTCACTAGGAATGTCCCAGAATGGCAAGTGTGGAAAGTGTGTCTAGATGGGTAGTCACTAGTACATTCTGTGTGTCAGTGTGGTGTCATCGAATGCATCCCGGACTGCAAGTCTCGGGACCAGCTGGGCCGACAGACAGACTTTGGGATGTACGACTACTTCAGGAACCAGTACGGAGACGAGTCCACTCTGGCCTTCCAGAAGGTACTTCAACACCCCTTCTTCCAACTTCTTTAGAGGTCATACCAGTCATTTTTACAATGGGGAAATCCTTTCACAGTGAATAATGCTTTTCATTGAAGACCACCATTTCCAGTCTAGTCAATCCTATTTAATGAGGGCGATCGTCTTCAGCTAAAACTACTCTTTTTAGCAGGGTGGAAGGCATCAATGGCTTAAAGTTTAATTTCGTCTTGCTCCAATCACCTTCATAGTGAAACGCTAAATCTCTTAGCTTCTGCTATGTATTACAGATCTGTTGTCCATATATAAGGTGGATTGCCCTAATGGACACCTAAGCTCCAGTGGCTCTGGCTCCTCTGTAAACGAATGAATGTCAGTGAAGCTATGGTAAAAGCAAACAATGGCAATGTGTCTAACATTACGTTCAACTGTTCAACACAATTCCACTGTACCACATTAGGCAACTGAGTGTCCCACATTAGGAACTTGTAAAAAGGGCCCAGATTAGGGCAATTCACCCTATATCAACTCTTAAACTGTTCTGTGGTACAGGTCCTTTGTCTATACATATCTCATAAGCCCAATCCACACTGCCATTAAATTACGTGGGGACCTCTGGTAATTCGCAATTACCCACTGACGTCTGTGTTATTTTGTCACGCGTTCTGACAGGATAATTAAAAGCCTGTATTTTGCTCAATTTAACAGACGTTATGACACATGTGCCGTATTTGCGCTTGCCCACACGTGTACACACACACACAGACACGTGTGTGTGTGTGTGTATTAACAAAGTTGAACAAATTCTGAATTCAAACCATTGTGATGTTTCACCGAATCACAGTAGGTAACTCGCAGTGGAATTAATACTGAAACTCAGACATCCTCCGCAATTATTCTGAATTACCAGAGGTCCATAGGTAAAAGTCCAGTGCTTTAGTCTCTGCTGTGTTACACATCTCTCATCTAAATATTTTTTGTGTATTTTAGGTGTATATATTCATATATATTTGTTGTGCCTCGCAGGCTCGTTATAACTTCATCCGCAGCATGGCCGCCTACAGCCTGCTGCTGTTCCTGCTGCAGATCAAAGACCGACACAATGGAAACATCATGCTGGACAGCAAGGGACACCTCATACACATTGGTAATCACTATAGATGGCAAAAGTACCGGGATTTCTTGCTTGAGTAAGAGTAAAATACTTTTGTGGAAAAAAACAACTCGAGTAAGACTACAAAGTACTGATCTACTCAAGTAAAGTAAAAAGTACAGGCTGAGAAATGTACTCAAAAAGTATTTTTGAAAGTATAAAGTACAAAGAACACAACCTAAATACACTTTACAGGCAATATATATTTTTGACAGGCACACCCAGAGACTAGAAGAAAACAACTTAACTGCTACTGTACCTCATTACCAAGTACCGCCCCCTACTGACTCATTCACACTATACATGTAGTCCTACCATATCGTTAAAGAAAAAAAAAAAGTAACGACCCTGCTTTGGGAAAAGCAAGGAGTACTGATATTTTTGTTAAATAATCTACTGAGTACAAGTAAAAGGTACTTCTAAAAGTACAGTACTTGCCATCTCTGGTAATCGCTATAGATAGGTAGTTAAATACATTAGATAGCCTAGATTAATGAGAAAAGGAAAGGTGTTGCCATCTGCAGGATCCTAAAATCACATATTATTTGCAGAGTATACTAATGCATTATTGGCAGAGATGGTTACGGTACTTAGATTTTTCAATATCTGTACTGTAGTATTTATTTCTTTGACAATGTTTTACTTTATATTTTCAACACAAATATCAGTAATTTTACACTGTACCTTTCCCAAAGTATTGTTACCCTTTATATAGATACTATATGAATACAAATATGAATACATTTTATTTTTACGCGCACCAGTGCACAAGAAGTGGAAGCGCTCTCATAATGGTGTTCACCTCCCCGGGTATTGAATTTGAGAATTGCACCATTTCTGTTGATTTTCTATGCGGTACCTCTCCCTTTGGTGGCATATATGATGTCAATCTCATTCCCAATTACAGATTACTGAACGTCATTTAGACCGCTAATTACATGATTATAATGTGTGTGTGTTTGTGTCAGACTTTGGTTTCATGTTCGAGAGCTCCCCGGGAGGGAACCTGGGCTGGGAACCTGACATCAAGCTGACTGATGAGATGGTGATGATCATGGGAGGGAAGATCGAGGCCACGCCCTTCAAGTGGTTCATGGAGATGTGTGTCCGTGGCTACCTGGCTGTCAGGTACTCAACGTCATTGTTATTGGGGTCGAGCCATTACGTCACTTAAAAAGTACGAGGAGCGTGTTAATGCTGGAGGATCGGCCTCGGGTGTCATCACGCACGTGCGTCTGAGCGTTCGTGGAGACAACCGAAGGTTGACACGGTTGGCAGCGGAGCATGCACACACAGACACAGGCGTGCTGCTTCGCTCGGGTGTGTTCATGTGTATTTGTGATTTGCGAGGTCTGTGTGTGTGTCTTTATATATATCGTCCATTGGTCAAGTGTACATGCGCGCGCTCACACGCGGGGCCACGTGTCTCAAGCTGACGTCACAATGTCGTTCCTAATTGACTATTGTTGAGCAACAAAAAGATTCCATCGCATCACTTTGTAGGCTGGCTGTCGAAATGGTTACAATGCTCTGCTTCTCTTTAATGGCAAATCTAGTTCAGTATCTACTCACCTTGAGAAGTTTGTCACAAGCGTTCATTTAAAAAAAGTTACAGGAGGCATAAGCAAGTCATCAAAAAGGGTTAAAAAATGTCTTTTCTGTTATGAGCTGGCAACAATTAATGTTAATGTGCTTGGGCAACCTGGCAAATGTCTGAATTCGAAAAGAAAAGAAAAAGTACAGAAAAAGAACCCTCGCAACTTCACAGCAACTTTCTCAGCATGAGCAGATACCTTACTTACAAGCTCAAAATATTATCAAAAAATAAATAAATAATTGCTTTTCAAAATGCTTGCTGTGGTTTCCTTGCTGCCGACAATGGTAACACTGATGGTGTTCCCTGCAGGCCTTACATGGATGCTGTGGTTTCCTTGGTAACGCTGATGCTGGATACAGGCCTCCCTTGTTTCAGAGGACAGACCATCAAACTGCTCAAGTGAGTCACCGTGACACATATCTCGGAATACGTGCCAGCAATTAGTGCGCTGCATACAGTGTAGCTTTGAATTCTGAATTCCGGCAGTCCGATGCTCAGTTTCAACTTTTTCGAGTCCACCAAGTGCTTTCTGCATGGCGCAGCATTGCACCATCGAGCGGTGCACCAACACTGCGTCGATGGCCGAAGGCGCACATCTCTGATCTTGCCAACATTAGCTAGTTTGGTGTGTACACACCATTAGAATATTGAAATACCTATCTTTTTTTCTATTTTTATCTTTAACACTATTGAATATGTATATTCAGGAATGTTCTGAGGTTGAGGCCTACCAGTGACATGTTTGAATAGGACAGCACATCAGTGACAAAGCTGAAAATGTGCATCAACGATTTCGACTAAATTTAGGGCAGGACGATCATCATCTTGATGTGATGCTACAGGTAATAACTACAGTTATTGGTGTGATGTCGATAAAGCTTGAGTCGTTTTTCAGGGGTCGCTTCAACCCTCAGATGAGCGAGAAGGAGGCCGCCGCCTACATCATCAAGATTATCCAGAACTGTTTCCTCAGCAGCAGGTCAGTAGACATTACCGCTGGGTATCGATTTGATTTTCGTGAATCGATTCCGATTCACAAGGCCTCGATTAGTTTTGATTTTTTAAATATATTTTGCTGGATTGTTGCTTTAAAATAAATAGTGTGCCTTAGACAAAATGGCTTCAAGTCTATTTGTATCTGTGCATGCATAAAACGGCCACATAGAGAGAAGTGTCAACAATCTATTAGTATTTATTTTAGAAAAATTCAAGTCAACACCAATGCTTTTACTTGCATTACTTGCATATGACATATGCCCATACAATAAACAGGTCAAGACACTTAGGCTTAGGAGGGTAAATGGTGAACTATATACAAACTTACAAGTGTTGCAGGAGAGGGAGACAACCCAAACAATGGCGCGACAACATTCTGCTACAAGCTGAAAACATGATGTGCTATCTGCGTGTGTGTTTCAGGAGCAAGACATACGACATGCTGCAGTATTACCAGAACCAGATCCCGTACTGAGCAGGACCATGACCACAGCCAACTGGGGCTACGCTGCTTATCTTCACTTTGACTAAAGTATATTTTATTATTTTTAAATGGTTATCAGGTGCCGGCCGCTCTGCTGCAGTGCGCACCACACCAACCTACTACACAAGTCCTGGATTTGAAGAATTTTGAAGCCAGCCAGCAATGTTGAATACTGTAAAAACAAGTATAGTTAAAAAGTATAGTAATATTTCCTAAGTGTATTACTATGTGTAGTGTAATAGTCCACAAGTTGCTGATTAGTTTACTAATCATTTTAATTTAGGAATTGTCAAAATATAGTCAATTATAGCTCTTCTAAGACCAAACCTTTTTTACTCTGACACAATCCCAGTACATTTCAGACTAAGCTTTATTCTCCACATCTGCGTATATAAGCAATATACACAAGTGGAATTATGGTGTCAACCACAATAATGAAAGAATGAATGAAAATTTTTATTGTGGTGAACATGTAACATTAAATTATATGAAAGAAAATTGAAGATGACACAGTATTTTGTGTCTGGGGATGGGGAGGCTTTGGCCAACGTTTAAATTCCTTGGCAATTAGTGATTATTAAATTGATTGCTGACTAATTTCAAATTGATTAGTCAATCAACTATTCGTTGCAACTACATATTCATGTGTTGAATGTGTCTGGATGTAGAGTTCATTGTGAACGATGCAGTCCTTTCCAAAATGCGTATGTATGGGTTTTGGCCATCACTGTGGGAGTATGTTGGCTAATGGATGAGTTTAGGCACCAAAAACAGGGGGCTGACATTTTGAAAATACAACTTTAAAGTTACTCACTTAGTGTGGTCACATGTTCCTCTGGACCAATGGGATGGCTGCATTCACTGCTGTCAAAAATGAGTAACTGGAAGTTGTGCAGATTATTAAAATCATGCGTTTGTGGTGCACAGATCCACACTAGAACATTTGGTTGTGGAATAGAACAGCGCAAATTACCACCCTACTTGTTAATTGTGTACTGCCCCATTGAATAGACAAAAATAAGTTGGAACACAGCGACATAGCGGTGCCAGAAGTCATATTCAGCCTAGAATTTTTACCAGAACTACCCGTCAAACTATATACTGTCGCAGTAGATTTAGCAAGACACTTGAAAACACCAGGTTTCATTATATGTTATAAGTTTAACAACTTTGGTTTGGAAATGACTTCAACGACTCTATATCCAGACAGCTAGAGACATTGGCAGAGGACAGACAGAGTCTATTTATCTTTCACTAGGGTGTGAACGCTCGCTGTATATATGTATATTTATATCTGTATGTCCATATATATATGTGTGTGTGTGTGTGTCGGCAGCTATGTATATAGCAAGAAACATGGTATTATAGACATGGTCCAATCCATACGTCGGTAGTGATTCACGCAGAGGCAACAGGCGTCAATAACTAATCTTTGCCAACAACTGGCAATGAATAACTAGTATAAAATACATTTCAGTATGTTGTTGGGGGGCCATCGTGAGAAACGGATGGAGAGTAGAGCTGTGCGATTAATCGATTTAAAATCTAAATCTAGTCGCACCAAAGACTTGAAAAATGGTAGCCAATGCCTCCCTGATTAGGGACGAGATCGTGGCGTCATGCTTCCACCAATCCTTCCTTGGGAAGAGTAGCACCTCCTAATTTCGTGAGGAACGACGCTGCTCCTCCTGCTGCACCATGGTCCGCTGGATGTCTCCGTGCGCATATTTGCGTACGTGCAAGGGCGTTCCCAGCAGCGGAGCTTGCACACAGGCGCGCATACACAGACGAAGCTTCGTATTTGCCCGCACGGACACACACACACACGTCTGGCCGTGTGTGCTTATCAACGCGGGCTGCTTCGCTGTATGCGTTTATGTGTGTGTATCGTGCGGCTGTGAGTTGCGTGGTCTGTAAGCGTGCCTCTTTACGGGGAGCGGCTGTTGACCACATAGGCCGCTCTTACTACGTGTAATGACCTCCTCCCAAAGACGCATTGCAACCAATGGTCGATGCGTTCGGTAGCGGACTCGAACACAAGTGACAATAGCTCGTCCCTAATTGACACTCGGCACCTAGGAGCTGCATTGGTGCAAACCCCTCTTCCAATATGCCATTAGGCAGCACAGAAGAGTAGGCTGATGAAACTAACATGGAAGCGTTCATGGAAGTGCGCAATTTGTGGAGAAAAAACGCAATGCAATTAGCTGTTTATTATGGCAACAGTATGGCACACTTTGATTTAATTGGATTGGTAATGCACTTAAAAGATGCACTTAATTTTTATCCCAAGGCTAAGGATGCGATGCGTTCCTTAGATTCCATATGTTATCCTTGTATATGTAAAGTTTTACGCCATTCCATTATGAAATTGTTTAAAATATTTATATTTCTTAGGAAATCACTATCTAAATTTAAAATGGAGATTTTCTTTCCCAAAATCATGCAGCCCTACATTAGTGAGTATTGTAATATTGCATGTCCTCAGTGTTGGGAAAGTTACTTTTTAAGTAATCCCTTACAATTGCAAGTAACTCATAGAAACATGTTGTCAGCATAATGCCGTTAGCACGTTTTCAAAGTAAAGGGAGGACATGACTTTTTAGATTGCTTTTAAATACAACTCAAGTCAACAATTTGCAGTGCTGTTTAATTATTTTAATTTGGAGATTGGTTGGGAAACCTGTGCTGTGTTAATGCGGTTTCTGCTGCAATCACATTTACATGTTACGGCTTACGGCACAGACCTCAATTTACATCAACCAATTAACTCTTTCAGCGCCAAACATTTTGAAACTAAAAAATGTGCACTGATGCTTGAAGGTCCACTAAGTACGCTCCTGAAATTATAGCTGAACAGAGCAATTTACAATCTAGATCATCTTTTTCTTTTAGGAAAAATGGTGACTACTATTTTCTACATTCTAAAATGATGTCGCTTGACGTCTTTGGCAGTAAGAATGTGTTTTCTGTAGGAAGCTTGTTACACCCTTACGGAGCCGGACGAAATGTGTCTGTTCCAACGTTGAAGTACATAAGAAATCCTTTAAGAGGGTGGTGCCAAGTCGCATGCGGGTGACTCTCTACTGCCCCCACCGTTTCTTGTGATATTGCTCCGTCTCCGCTCAACTCATGCTAAACTCTTGATCCACAAAAATGATGACGATTGAAACTACCTACGGAACCGGATGACAGTGTCAGTTCCCGTATACGTAGAGTTTAGATTTGAGAGTGCGTGGTACTGAAAGAGTGAAAGGATTTCAATGAAACTGAATGTTGGACTACCGTAAATAGTTTTCTTTGCGATCTGATTTACTGTAATCTCCATACATGTAGTTTGTTACTACTCAGATCTGCATGTTGTATCGTAATCGGTGACCCCACTAACGTGCTGGATTAGTGGGGAAAGGACCCTTGAGGGCTAACGGTGCAGGGTGTTGTAGGCAACTTTCACATTCAGGAAGAGGACCCAACAGCTGGTGGAACTCTCGGAAACAATCGTCTTGTACGTCGCAGGAAGAAAACGGTGCCGGATAGAGCGCCCGTTTATTATGCACACGATAACTTTGACAACTGTGAATAATGCAATCATGGCAATAATTTCTTCTTCGCTGAGGCTGTTTGTGGTTATGGCGTTACTTGATGAAAGTGTAATAGTGATTTTCCTGTTAAAAAAAAAGCTTTACCCTTTAACACAGACTCTTAACAGTGAATGTCATGCTCTAAATTTTCTGGTTCTTCCGGGAAATTGCTGTTCGTTTCGTTGTTGTAGTTGTAGTTTTTTTGCATAGATGCAAGCATCCTTGTTGACCATTACTCTTGATAATGTGCACTTTTGTGTGATTAGCCGTTGATTGCATTACTATGTTCACGCGGCACTTCACACGAGAAGGCATGGTTATAGGATCATTGAATGGCTCGGCATACGGCAAAAAAAAAGTGTTAAAAGACTTAATTTGCGAAGCCAGAAGTGTTTCGGGAACATCGCTATACAACAGATACACTCACAGCAACCCGATATTCACACTCCACACAGATGCCAAGCAGGAGAGGTTGTGCTTCAGTTTCATTTTGCTTGTTAAACCCGTGCTATACGTCTTCTATCTTCTACAAGCACAGTCCAGTCGATTTTACCGTAATCAGTGCTTAACAGATGTGACGTGAAAAGCGAAATCGGCGTTCGTAATGAACGAGGTACAGCACAGCAACGTCAATAATCGGTTGCTTCTTAAGTTTGGCGATTTTCTTTTGCTTGCTGCGCCCCAGCGAGTACATGCGCAGAGGCGATGGGTATGTGTTGACTCTAAGTTCAGGGAAGAGCATATTTCAGTATGACCATTCGGTGACGTTTTCCTTTTTAAAGGTGAGTTGAAAGAAAATGTTACGTTTAATTATGAATTCTAGCATGCACAACTTCCGCACATATTTTCAGAAAGAAATATTAAAGTCACAAAACGTGACAAAAATACTGTATTGTTAAACAACTCAAGAATTACGCTTTAATTACCAAATGATGATTTTGACGTGAACCATGTTGTCAACATTCACTGTAACTAGCAGAGTCTTAATTGATCAGCGTCCCGTGCTGACCTCTTGCGGTCATTTTTTATTTATGTGTGTGATGTGACATTTGCAGCATTGTGCTTATAGGTCTTGTCGTTCATGTTTTCAGCTCCGATGCACTTTATATTGTTGGCAGTATTGAAACCAAACAGTAAACCCAATAACTGTATTGTTATATCCCACATCGTGTACCTTGTGTGTTCAGACCGGACACCATACCAATATTGTAGTGAATGGTGCTGCGGGGCACACTGGGTACAAAACCCTTGGTGACCGAGGTGTCGCTGACAGCGCTGTACAAATACCAGCTGGATGCCGCTTGGAAAGTAGCCAGGATTGGCCTCTTGTCGTTCGCATCCAGACGTATCTTCCCCCCTCCTCCACGTTGGGAACGTTTACACTATTCGCTGGATCGTTGAAGAATCGTTGGAGTGGAAAAACGTGATTGCTCAACCAGCGGACATCATTTTGGAGCTTTGCGCGTTACTTCACTGGAGCGTTTTGTGACAATAGGCGAGGGATCGTCTGCATGTGGACATTGCTAGCCAGAACAAAGGAATCGTCCGTGCATCACACGCGACTAGAACCAATCAGTTGGTCTGGAGTAAGCCGGCACGGGAAAAAGTGCCAATCAAATGACGTTATCAAATCACAACCACCCAAATTTGGGAGACAATCTAATTTATCTGCCTGGTTGGTCCAGACCCACCGAACGTCGAGTTGCATGCAATGCATGGATGACTCGTTGATTCTGACTTGCCAGGCTAGGACATTGCTGGGTTGGTGGCAGGCCCAGTTGTCAACAGTTGTCATAGCGTCCGTCCTTCCTACAGTGGTGGCACAATCGGTTCTTTCTATAATATATCAACGCGGACTACATGAAGGCTTCAGAGATTCACAGGAAAGGGCCTCAACGTCCTACGGTGTCTCCAACTAATATAACCTCTATGGCTAGTGCCGTGCATCATCTAGTATATAAATATATATATAACTATGATCTCCCTCTCTCTGTAGTCTGTCACGCGCCTATGTTCACGTTTCATAATTTCTACTTGAGGCAAAGTTCTAGTTTTCCATCAATGAAAAGGCTTACTAACTCTACATAATTGTATTTTTTTGTATGTTTGTATTATGTATTCATCGTCCTTCATTTCACGTGTTACGTTTACACCAAGTGATGTTATCACACTTGCAGACTTGTGTGGCTGTCTCCTTGTCATTGAAAAAAATAAAACATTGTTTTGTGTCGAAATGAAAACGTGTTTATTGAAACATTCGTCAGCCGCCATGCACCTTGTTACTTCCGCCCGGGAGGTTATGTTGTTGGTTTGTTTTGTCAATGAACAAAATTAGTTATTGACAGATTTTGATGAAATTTTCACCAGGGTGATTATTGGGTCAAGGAACAATTTGTTGATTTAAAAGTGTTATGCATCATGATCCGAAGCCAGGATTTATTTAAGGATTCTTTAGAAAGATACTCAAAATATTTTGTATGGATCCATGTACTATATTTAGTTTAAAGCGTTGGAAAGATCACTTTAGCATAATTGGTCCTATGGCCTTGGTGAAGGTTTGCACTCTCCGAGTGATTCTAGTAGTTCTACAAACCTCCAGCTGTTGACCGACCGGTCGTTTATGTACTATAAACATGGAAGGTTTTCACCCCGGCCACTAGAGGTCGATCAAGTCATGCGATACTTGTTTTCGAAAGCCCTCAGAACTATGATTTTTAAGCAGAACTATGACTTTTAAGTTAAGTACAATTCAATTTTATTGATGTCCCCCGAAGGAGCACTTTGCAACCAGGCAGGGTCAACACACATTTCAGTTCACTCACTCGATAGTGGACACAAACCTCATTGGAGTTGTTGGGTGACAACTACTCGGATGTTTATTTCTCAGTCATTTTTGCTTTAACCGACTTGATATTTGGATCAGTACTTTGTAGTCTTACTCAAGTTTCCTTTTTTTACAAATATATTTTTCTCAAATTCGCCAGTCTATACTTTTGCCATCTCTACTTGTATCCCGACTCACTCACCATTCTGGGTATGCAATATTATTGTCAATACCCGTATCAAGACAAACGGAAGAAAGGAAATCGACTCAACACCACTGCAGTACCAATAAACTTTTATTGATTGACATGTCAGTTTGTTTCCACGGTTGAACGTTGGGGCCTCTGCCCACCATTAAGTCCTATATTATAATACATAATTATAGCGTAATAATATTATATCATGATCGTACATTCTTCACGTTCACTTATTGCATGTGTAACTATAACACTGATCCATTAAGGCTGTTGGAATGGTAAGGTAAACATGGAGCAATCTAAACACCAAGGGAGGGGCAGAGGGGGAGTGGGTTTAAGTCAGACTTTCTCGACTGAAAGTGAAGAGAAAGCCTGAGCTAAACTCACAATTTACAATCTGTTATATGGCTCACGCAATGACGTCACGAAACTACGGCAAATTAGAAACCCTGCAATTACTGCTGTC
The DNA here is from genome assembly GCA_900302395.1 of Bregmaceros cantori. NCBI lineage: Eukaryota > Metazoa > Chordata > Actinopteri > Gadiformes > Bregmacerotidae > Bregmaceros > Bregmaceros cantori. Next base: position 6,746 of record OMKY01210028.1, on the reverse strand, counting down.
GATTCGAAGCTTATGCACATAACATGTGTTGAATTTGGTGTAGTCAAGAACGTTCATCTCCCAACTAGGAAAAGTCCAGCGGGTGGACATTTCCCTTCGTGTTTTTGGCGTGTTTACACCAACACCTGTTATTAACTGGTATGTAATACGCACTATTACATGCCAGGAGGGTTGCAAAGGTACCTCACCTGGGGAAGGTATGGACGAGACAACGTCAACAAGTGTTGGATCCCTCGATCCAACATTTCCTGGAACAGGCATGGAGCCTGCGTTGAGTGGTCAAATATATTCAAAATTCTAAGTCCAGATGAACGACTTCAGAGCGCTGAAGTCACGTTGAAGCAGCTCAAGCTTTGATTGCAACCTTCCCCTGGTAACGTACGTGTACGCGGCAAGGCGTGGAGAGACACCTGCACAAAATGGTTTCAAAAGATCTTGTCGGCTATGGCGCCAACTCCAGGCATAAGTCATACAGGTAAGCTTCAAAAACCACTAGTGTACGTGTACTTGGGTTATTGGGTACAGTGCAATGTCCATTTTTCTCATACAGTCACCTACCACATAGGTTTAGGCAATGAAGCGTTTCATTTCCACAATTACTGCACAACACTGCAAACACAGTGCATATTGATATGTGTAATTCAGAAGCATAAAATATCTGAAGAAGACAGTTGGGTGACATTTGAAAATGCGATTTTTCAATTCCAGTTCTTTGTGGGGTAGACAAAAAATAATAATAATAATAAAATAAAACAAATTCACAGAGGCATTTACAATTGGGGGGGGAAAAGTCTTAATTCGTATCATAATTGAACAACACTAAAAGCAACAAATGCTTTCATAAACTGAATTACCATACCACTCAAGTTTGGCTAAGAATTGGAAATCAATGATTCGCGTTGTAGTTTTCCATGTTGTATATGGATGGGTGATAGCATTCCCGCCCCCGATTCAATAACAAAAAGATAACAGAAATTGGGCTATCGGTCGATAAAAATATTTGCCATTGCACAATAATATTTTTACTCTGTGTTCCAAGCTCCATTTCTCTTTAGGGTGGGTTAGCCAATATCTTGCTGCGCAAAGTAATAAAAAAAAAAAAAAGTATTTGCACGTCTGTGTGCATTCGTACCAGTGTCGGAAAACAGCATTGGAAACCTTCAACACCTAAAATAAGCCACTATCTCCCTCTTCCTCCCCCACCCCCCGATACCAAATAGAATCACCCCCCCAACCCTAGATTGGAACATTCCTCGACTGAGATTCTCTGTATCCGAAAGTACAGAAAGTAGAAAACAAGATCATTTCCATTGAATCACAGTAAAAGCCAACATATTACACAACGTCTCATAATGTACTTGTCAGGCACTTGGACGCAGTGTGAGACCCCACGGCCACACGCACCTCATTGGAATTTGCACATCTGTTATGCAACAACAAAGGCAATAAAATCATCCTTTAGCAACAATTAGAGCTAAACATTAAGACATTAGCGGCCTGTTGCGGCAGACAGGTGTCATTAAAAAAAAAAGGCAATATCCATGTTAATTTTCACCCTTTGTCTAAGCTATATATTTACACTGTACACGCACATACATTAGTCAAGTCCAGGCACCAGTGTTCAAAACCATTAAAAGGAATGAAAAGGAAAAGTTACATTTAAGGGCCTTTGGTGAATAAGCTCACTTTCTGAGTATTATTTAGCAATATCGTCGTGCTAATTCTGTGAATGCTACTTAAGCACATCAATTCGTAAGAGCACCGAATAAAATGGGCGCCTAACACCCAAGTGCTGTGCGAAAGACAGACGCTCGCAAAGTAACAAGCCGCTCAAGCAACTTGGAAAAACAAAAACAAAAAAACACACCAGGCGACTTGATGTCAAGTTGGTTAACTTTTTCAGTTTGATCTTAAAAGATTTTCCTTTCCTGTGTATCATCATCAACCAATTTTAGATATCATTTGTATATTGTATTCTGTGCACCATTAAATATCGGGGGCAAATTCCTTGCCGTGAAAAATGGGTGGCACTGAAAGAGTTAATTCTCCGAGTTCCTCTACCATGCTCCCTGAGTTTTCATTTTCAACAAGACAACTCCTCTGGAAATATGTGTAGACGGATTCGTTACAACAGTCATCGTGTTTTCACCATAATCACCATCATTGTCGTCATCGTCAGCTTTGTGTGCAAAAATCTGTTTGCCCGTTAGCCAATGGTCGCCGCGGAGGTAGATGGTCGCGTACAAGCAGTGAAAGAGAGAGGGAGACGTTTGGTCAGAACTCATTGGACGTCGCGTTGAGGCACACATCAACTTCCCCCAAACACCAAGACAAACATCCGTCTGTGCATTTCGTGACAGGTGAGGAAGACTGGCCCTTGAATAGCGCTTAATGTGTCTTTCCCTTACATCAAACAGAAGTTCAATGTTCAGGGATCATCTAAGGGCAATACCCCAATGCTGGGGAGATAATGCTGCAAGATTTTTTGCAATCTTCTCTTGTTGATCTTGGCTATGTACATCAAATACACTACGCCATGAGGCTATGATGCAATTGACTGGCATTACTCCATGCCGTCTACCTACATAATACTTGCACCGTGTCTTTTAGTCCTGTGAATGCTACAAAAAGTCCCATTACCAATGGCTGAACTATAAGCAAAACCAATATGCCCCGTGAGACTCCAAATCCCTCCAAACTGCACAGTGTGTGTAAATGGCACTATTTTAATCCCATAGAAAATCTCCAAAAGATTTAAAAAAGAAAAGGAATTCCTCTTTAAAACGTAAGATAAGGTTACATGCCGTGGCAACATCAGCGATATTAACGAGGCACAACACAACACATTTCCACCTCACCCGACATGAAAGGGCGCATGCGGACGCTCGTCCCGGCGTTCCAATACGGTGCGGGTGAAAAAGGGATGTAGTAGTCATTCGGACGCGACGTACAAAGAGTTCTCACACCTGACAGAGTCCAGCAGGTCAGTCGGTGATCCACACCTTGTTCAGAACCTTGACCACTTCCTCGTAGATGACAAACACTATGGCCACATCCATGCACACCCGTCCCAGACGAGGCACCGTGCCCTTGTAGAATCTGCCGGAAGGTACACAAAAACCTTTATTGGTATTTATGTATTTGTCATTGACTGTAGTCAAGTCACAAAACCTTTTGTCACATAGGTCATGCCCGTTCTATGAGCGACAGAGAAGCTCAGTTTGACAGAGGCAAAATAGCGCAAATATTCTGTCTAAAGCGCATAGTGACAATGACAAAAACTATAGATGAGTTCGGGGGGTACCTCCAGTCTCTGAACGCCACTTTCGGTCTCATTTACTTGTATTTGCCGTGTATTTGGCCATTTTCCAACATGTCTATTCAGTGGGGGCACACACACCTACAGGGTTATTTAAAAATTGTGGTAACTTGCGGTGTGCTATTCCTCACCCAAATGTTATCGTGCGGCTCTGTGACCCACAAACGCATGATTTAATAATCAGTTCAACCCGTTCCATTGTCTCATTCCTTTTGGAATAACTAGTAGAAACTGACAGCCTATTGGTCTAGAAGAACACGTGACGACTCGGTGAGTAACTTCAAGTAGGATTTTGACGGTATTTCATCAATATTTATACAAAAAAGTTAGCGAAGCAAGGAGAGTGATGTGTAACTGGTCAGAGCGACATCTAGTGGTCGGATTTTGAATCTGTGTGCGTTTTGCGTCCACGTATCGCGGCCTTCTACCAGACTTTATATACATACATACCAGACTATATATACATATAGGCACCGGAAGTGACCTGCAGTATCCTTATATTGGTTATTCTGAGGTATTCTGATATAATTTTAATGTTTTATCCTTTAAGATACATTATTTTGAACCAGTTGTTGTGCGAAGAAATACAAATCTTTGTACAGTGTATTCCAATGCGTCTGCCCTTGCCATGGGCGTAGGCTGCTACCTGCTGGCGGGGAGCAGCAATTGACAAGAGACACGAAAGTATATTTTCGTCCAGAAGGAACGAGGGTAAGGTAAAACACGGGCAACTTACGCTCGAGGTCCCTCATTCTTCATGATTTGAACAGCACAGTCCAGGGTGCTCTTGTACTTAGAGGCTTCCAGTCCCTGTGGAACAGCACCAGTAACATCAATAACAACATTGGAATGCCTGCCGATGAAGTCATCTTGTATTACAAATAAACAACTAAAAGCACTCAGAGATTGCAAATCTGCGCCTAACCCCTAAACCTAACCCCTAAACCTAGTCTAATCTTAAAAAAATTAAAAAAATTAAAAAAAAGTGCAATTTGCAGGTTGAAAAAAAAAAAAGATGCGAAGAAGAGCTCGCAACGTGATTCGAACTCGGGGCGTTGGCACGCTGCCGCTATGCTATATAAGCTGATGCATAGCTTGGGAGCAGACAACCTTAAGTTGCTGTCGGCGGCGCGTCCGCCATGTTTTCAATCTGAAACATCCCAAACGCGATGGGAAACGTTTGAAAATGGCACCGCTGGTCAAAAATGCCATCGGCCGTTTGGTAGACTCAATGCGACTCAGGTGCAGCTGCGGGAGACACGGGTGACGTCACTACGGAGAACGGGGATCGTTCACCAATCAAATCAAACTTTATTTATATAGCACTTTTCATGCAGAGCAATGTTACTTATAGGCTACAGAAATTCACCGAAATTGAATCACTTCTTTCTTTCATCATTTCCAACAAAGTTGGAATCCATGCTCAGCTTTTTCAGTTATCGAGGGGACAAACCAACGCGGGTGAAAACATAAGCTGCATGCCGGGGGGTGGAGTAATAAGCTATAGAGGTAGTCAACACGCACAAGGCCAATCAACCTTTCATCAAAATAGGATTTTTTTTTTCTTTTTTCTTTTTAAGTTATTTTTCCGGCGGATAGGATTAGTCGGAAACTGAGTTGAAGAGATTGGGGGTAGAAATTGCAGACAAGTCGACGAGCGTAGTCGAACTCGCGAAACTGCGGACGATGCGAACTGCGAACATGAATGGGTCACGTTAGGTGCGGTGTCCATAACCACTCGACCAACGCGGACCCCATCAAAATAGGATTCTAATGATTTGCACAAATGAAAATTGTTTGACATGCGAGCGGCCTTCTTCTCTCACACACACACACACAGCCAAACAGAGCAGTGTGTATGTGTGTGAGCGCCAAATCTTTGTGGGAAGTTTTTAAGCTGCAGTGTTTTTTTGTTCCAATCTCAACGTTCGTCCTGACAGCTATGAAACACACCTGCATGCGCGTCTTAATAACATCCAGAGGCGTGTTTCCGAACACGCTGGCTGCTCCGGCCGTGGCTCCGAACGCTCCGGTAAGAAGTGGGTTGATGGACTTGTTGGGGTCGTCACCTGTGGGGGAAGAAAGCACCATGAGAAAAAGTGTATTCACCACGTATTCAGATGAGGAAATACAGGGCGCACCTGTATATAACCTGCATGCCCCATGTTGCTAGTAAAGTGTTAACATCAAATAGGGGTGCACCGGTCATGTTTTTTTTGCTAACGATCCGATCCTCTTATTTTAATGATCGGCCGATCCCAACCTCCGGTACAGAGTTCTGATCCTGCAAAAATTGGTAGTACACAAACTATTCGGCACAATTGTCAATTTCAATAATAATCAAAGTAAATAAATTCATTTGCCTCCCCAACTCATTTACCGATCCTGATCGGGACAAAATCACGAGTCCCAATCCTTGGAAAAAAAAGTCTGATCGGCCCCCGATCACCGATCTCAGGATCTGATCACCTGTAACGTCAAACACATTTATAAAACATATCTGCCATTGCAGAATATGTTCTCCATCAAAGGGTCATTAAACTAGTGGGAGAGAAATCACTACAGGGCACTTGGCTCAGACACATTTCAGCAGGAACTGCGATAGGCAATTCTTTCAAGGCCTTTTTTTTCTTTTCAAGTTATTTTTTGGGCGCAAGCGCCATTTTCCATTCTTTATTGAGAGAGAAAGTGACAGGATTAAATCATAAACTGGAGTCAAGATGGAGTAAATAGTCGGGGGGAGACATTGCAGAAAAGCCGGACAGGGGACTTGAACCTGCGGCACTACTTGACCTATGTTCTGAGGGACTCTAACCGCTCCGCCACCGCGCGCCCACCCCTTTCAAGGCCTTTTAAAGTATTGGACACACACGTACCTTTGTACCAGTTCCTCAATGAGGTCATGACGAAGAAGCGGATGGCTTGGTTGGAGCCCTGTTTCAACACTGTGGCCGTCAGGCCCTGATAGGTACCCTTTAAACCTGGACAGATGGAGATACAGAGAATATCAGTTACTTTGCCTCTAGCGCATTCAGGACAGTGGCTGTGTCCGAAATCGCTCCCTAACCCCTAGCCTCTAGCTCCTGGATAGGGCACTGACTATATAGCCCACTCAATCTCAGCGACGAGATTACGGACACTAGAATCGGCACTGTTAACTTACGTCACCGCTGTAGCATAGTTACGTCATTGCCCGTCAGCATTGGCCGTAGCATTCGCATGTTTTTTTTTTTTATAATAAATGTATACTTTATCACAGAAAATCAATTGTACTCACATTTATAATTATTTGCCGCCGTCGGTTGCTGCTGCGTCCTGACGCCGTCCTTTGTTTTTGTTTTGGAGCGTGCGTCGTCTTCTTCTACGTTTTAATTAGTGTAATGCATCTCGCAATGCATTATGGGTTATATTTCTCCATCTAGGGTAC